>VSMD01032186.1:1052-94037 GCA_008750895.1 Mirza zaza | reverse complement strand
TGGGTGGGAGGAGGGAGAGAAGAGGGGAGGAGGGCAGATGGGAGGGGATAGAGGGGGAGCTGGGTAGGAGGAGGGAGGAAGGGAGAGCTGGGTGGGAGGAGGAGGGGAGAAGGGAAGGGAAGGGAGTGGGAAGGGGAGCAGGGAAGGAGGGAGGGGAGGAAGGAGAGGAAGAGGGGAGGAGTGGGAGTTGCTGAGAGGAGGGAGGGGAGGAGAGAGAGGAAGAGGGGAGGAGTGGGAGTTGCTGAGAGGAGGGAGGGGAGAAGGGGAGGGAGAGCTGGGTGGTAGGAGAGAGAGGAGAAAGGAAGGGAGGGGGAGCTGGTAGGAGGAAGGAGAGGAGGAGGGGAGGAGGAGGGGGAGCTGGGTGGGAGGAGGTAGAGAAGGAGGGGGGGAGCTGGGTGGGAGGAGGGAGGGGAGGAAGGAGAACTGCTGGGAGGAGGTAGAGGAAGAGGGGAGGATGGGGATCTGGGTGGGAGGAGGGAGGGGAGGAGGAGTGGTAAGGACAAGAGCAGGAGAGAGGGGGCAGACAAAGGAAAGACACCCAAGGGCACGGACTTAACGGAAAGCCCCTGCGTGTTAAAAATCTGACAGCTCTTACTTGAGCTGGGGATCACTCTCTGTCCTGGGGGGCGGCAGGGGCGTGCGCTTCCAGGGCTGGCTGTGGACTTGGAGGCTGCAGCCTCCAGAGCCTCCTCGAGTCCCCCTTTTCCCAGCCCCTGGCTGGTTCTGGCATTTTCTAAATGGAGCAGGGATGCAGACTGCAGAGGCCCACAACAAAGCTCGAGTGCTCCTCTGGGGACAGCGTCCTGGCCGGTGGGTGGGGACGGCCGCCCGCATTCGCGGTGAGGCTGCTCACAGGCAGCGGGGCAGGCCGTCCTTCAAGCTGCGAGATTATCCCCCCTGGGAGGATCAAATGGGACACATTTCCCCTTCAGCTTTGCTGGCTGCCCCGGTGGGACAGGCTGAAGTCACATACTGATAACTCTTATAATTTCCATACCTTAAATAATTTAACGTGAAATCACATAAATAAAACGCTATGACTGAGCATAATTCTTTATACATTTTTCTAATAATCCTGGCCCTTTTAAATTAGCATAATAACACTTGGAATAATTGAAGAATTTAATTGCATGGAGCAGTGGAATATTATCTGCTGTGCTGTGTGCCGAGATGAAGCTCTGATTAGCTTTCATTTAGTTGGTTTTCTCAATTTAGTTTTCATATTAGATAGCGCTTCAGAAGGGAGGAACACACACAAATAAACCACTGGCTACATAATTGTTCGTAAGTGGCTACATGCCTTGCTGGGAACCTTGCGCTGGCCATCCTTGAACTTAAGATAGAGGAAGAGAATTAGGAACTTAAAAATGTTAGATGTTGCTTCTCTTTCTGCCATGCACTCATAATTATCCACACATGCTTGTGTTGAGTTCGTGTGCTCTGGGTTAGGGGCTCTTGCTTATTTTCCTTCTAATCTCCCTCCCTCCCTTCCTTCCTTCCTTCCTTCCTTCCTTCCTTCCTTCCTTCCTTCCTTCCTTCCTTCCTTCCTTCCTTCCTTCCTGCTTTCTTTCCTTCTTCCCTTCCAATAATTATGCAATGGAGGCTATGTTCAAAATGTTCAAGTTCATTGTCTTTACAGCAGAACCGCATAGTTAATTTAGAAGTAACTTTTATCCTGCATGAACTTTGCAAGCATAACAGAAAGAAATTACATTCTGCATAAAATTCAGATGTATAAATATAGTTTTTTAAGGTCATTGGGAAGCCCCGTGAAAAATAGACCAGCCAAAAATGTGTATTTTGCGTCACGTAAAGGGAACATTTGGGGGTTTTGATTTACAAGTCAGATATGCTAGGAAGGTCAGCACACTTTTCAGTTTATAAGAGAGCCTGACTCAGGGTTTCTTTAATGATTCAGCTCTTCTAACACGTTTTAAAATCGTAACAGTGCATTAGGGTTCTGTTGTTGCATGAAAAATTACCAGAAATGTAGTGGCTTAAAACAGCACGTTTTCATTATCTCATAGATATTATCTCACAGGCTTTGTGGGCCGGGGTCTGGGCACAGACTGTGCTGGGGCTGGGTGCTGGCTCAGGGCTCCCTGGGGAGGGGCTGCCCTGGCTCGCTCGGGCTGTGGCCAGAACTCGTGTCCTCGTGTTACCGCGAGGTGTACAGCAAGCGTTGCAGCTCTTGTTATGGCGTTTGACCAGGGAAAGGAGCAAGCGGAAGAGTTGGAGGACCGTCTTCATTCCTCCAGCAGGCTCAGCCAACTTCTGACTTCTGACCCCTCTTTTTTGTTCTCCTGCTTTTATACCCTTGGTAGGACTCAAAAAGCGTCCAATCAGCAACAAGCTTTAACATCCAATCAACAACAAGCTTTAACATCCAATCAACAACAGTGGGATTCAGGAAGTATCCAATCAAGATCATGCAGCCAGCTCAGCCGGAGGATGGGAGAAGGTGGCTGAGTACCAAGTGTGGGCCCAGACAGTGGGACAGTGGGCACGCGGTTGCCGTGGCCTCCAGCCATCCCCGAGACGGTTTTTCCTGTCACTTGTGGTCCTGGAACCGAGGGCCTTGGCTTCCTGCTCTGTCAGGTGGAGGCTGTCCCCAACAGCTACGGGTCCCCTCAGCTCCCTGCCCTCTCTGTCTCCCAACACGGCCATGGTCAAAGCCAACGGGGGGGGGAAGAAATCTCTGCAGCAGGCAGCCAGCAGGACCCTCTCAGGCAGGTGATGCCACTGAGGATGTGACACCCTGTCACCTTCCCCAGATTCCACTGGACAGACCCTGTCCACACTCAGAGCAAGGGCCGCTGAGGTCACCCCTGGGGTCTGTGGGCTCCGTGTGCATAAAACTGGGTGGGTGTCCCTATACAAATGTCAGTTTGCAAACGTGAGTCAAATGAAGGCTTGTGTGTGGGTTTTTTAAAGCAGCTATAAATGTACTCCAAGTTCTATTTTCCCAAATGTATGATTTTTTTTCTTATGTTTAGTGATCATTTCTAGAATTTGGGAGCTACATGTATTCTCAAAGGAACAGAAAATGTATCTTTAAGGTCTCAGCGCCCCAGGGGGCAGGAGGGGAGAGGCCACCACGGGGACAAGCCTCCCGCCGAGGCCCTGAGCAGGGCCTCTGTCCTGGCCTGTTTACAAACATCCTTGACGTTCCAGATTTGAAACAATCACTGCTTGGTGGAATAACGCCCCCGGGGAGCGTGAGTCTGATCAGTGGGCACCCCTGCCCCCGCCTCTGTGCACCGTGATCCCGCTGTTCTCGGGCTGGACGTGACACTCAACGACACCAAGACACGAAGACTAGCTCAACTTCCAACTGCATCTTTCCTTTGGTGAAGCCTTAGCTCCGCGTCAGACAGTATTTACCCACCAAGCCGAAGCTTTAGATCCAGCTAATTTCCTTAGAAGTATTCTTTGAATTAGGAAAAAAAAATACGTTTTTATTGGTTTGCATAAGCAAAAACAGGTTAAGAAATCCCCTCACGTTTGCCAGAAACAAAACAAAACTCTGACACCTCTCATTTAATATGGAGTCTGGAAAACGTGTGATTTCTGGAAAACCATCATGTGATAATTTAATAAACATGGAGACTGTTTTTAAATTTTTATTGATGCTCACTAATAACAGATGTTAAAAGCTGCAGGCCCAGTGCTGTTTCACATCCATGTTAGGAAAATGAACTCGAAACTCTATCAATTAAACCACTGTTGCCGCTTCTGTTTAAAGGGCAATGATTTACTTTTTACTTGAAAACCCGAGTCTTGACAGGGGCCAGAATTAGAGTACGGGGCGTTTGCTTTTCGTGAGCGGTACATTTGGGGGGAACTGTATGCAGGGAAAGCCTCTCAGCCTTCGTGACGTCCTCCCAGAGCCAGCCGTCCCCTGGACCCCAAGTCAATGAAGAGTCACGTCTGCAGAGTGTGACCTCCCGCGAGAGCACGTGGGGCCAGGCTCCAGGTCTCGGCGCCGTGAGTTAAACCCCAGCGAGGTGCCTTTATCTGCACAGAGGGCAGCTGATTTTATGCAGCCGTTTGCAATAGGATAAGATGTTTTTGGTAAAATGTGAAAATAGCATGGTAGTTCCCTCTTCCCTTTGATGGTAGATTTAGTACCACTAATCTGCAATAAATTAAGTGGTTTTCTCCATAAATATTTACTAAAAGAATGAAAACCTAGTGAATATATTATGGAGGGTTAGAAGCAAATAAAAAAACTGTGGTTAGAAGGATTCCATGTATATAATGCTTGAACATGGCAAATATACACACTTGCATACTCGCATACATGTGCATGTGGGCACACATACATGCACACATGCATGCACACTCTCACACATGGACATGCACACTCACACATGGGCATCCTTGGACACATGCACACTTGCACACATGGATACATACATGAACACATACACACGGACATATACACATGAAAACACATGTACACACTGACACACACATGCATGCACATAGACATACACATATGCACACATGCACACACTGACATACACACTATTACATGGACACACACTTGGGCACACAGATACACACACATGAACACACGGACATACATACACATGCACACATATGGACATACACACTCACACACATGTACACACATGCTGATCTTAGAAAGGAAAATCTCATCACAGAGAAAGTTTGCCAGATGGAACAAAGAGCTGGTGTCGGTATTTTTTCTCTTTAATCACAGCACTATAGGGAGAGTTGCCATCTTCACACCTTACCAAAGTTTTAAAATAAGTTCTCCAGTTTACTATACGTTTGGCTTCAGTTTTAGAATATTGAATGATTTCACCCCAAAAGTGACTGCATCTCTTCAGAGAAAATTCTTTTCTTCTGCACTCAGCTTTGATTCGCCACACACATACACATATAACAAAAACATAGAAATCAAGGATCGCACCCTCCCTCTGACCACCTGCCGGACTTCTCGGGGGGCCTTTCTGGAAGCGTGTTCCCTCTGGGCAGGGACCGGCCAGAGCACAGAGGAGGCGTCTGCTCTCCGAGGCGCTGCGGGAGGACCCAGCCTGGCAACTTTCTCTCCACGCCCATGTCAGCATCACGTGTACTTGGACGTCTTCCTTGTTTAAAGTGTGGCCACAGAAGGGCAACGGGGCTCTCCACGGTCTGCATTTTCTCCCGGGAGGTGCAGGGAAGGAAAGAGGATGAGCGAATAAACGGAAGTCGGGGACCTGGGCTCTGAGTGGTCAGGCGACTCAAGTGCCCCCTCCCCTTTTACAGTCACACGGTGGCTTCGGTAGTGGAGTCTGCATGAGTCGTTTTTTCTTTTTCTGATAGTCAGTAGACACATATGGGCGTATGTGCGCATATATGTGTGCATATTGGAATCGTGACTGGAATGAACGCCAACTTCGCATCATTTTTTTCATATTCAAAACCTTCAATATCCAGCCCAGGAAATGCACAGAACACGTCTCTGATCAACATTTTTTCAGGATGCCACTCTGCATATTGAGGTCACCTTTTTAGAAAACACAAAAGATGCATGTGTGTGTGGGTGCACACTTCCTAAGACTGGAGAAAACACCAGATAGTTATTAAACAAATTAGGCAAGTTACTATATATATTTTTCCCTTTTAAAGGAAATCAAATAATTAAAAACTAAAAAATATATGATTATATTATAAATCTCAGATTTGTGTTATCTGTGTGTAATGTCATATATTATGTGGATTGTGTTATATGTAACAAGATGTATGTTATGTTAAATTATAAATTGAAAATACCACATATAATTATCAGCTATAATTTATATTATACCTTAATGTGACAATAAATAATAGTTTAATAAGAAGACACGATAGCACCCTTGATCATTTAGGGGCAGAATCAAGTTCCTTAGAGCATCGTTTTGGTTTCTATTCGACATGCTGCCCATCAGGAGGCAGACCTGCAGATGCAAAAACACACCAGCAAACTCCGGAGTGTATGAGGCAACTCGGGTTATGTGGTCAGCTCACTCGATTTGATTTAAATTCAGGTACAAACTGTTTGAGGCAATGACAGCACACCACTGCTCACATCCGAATTCAAGTTGGCCTCCAGGTTGGCAACGAGTCCAAACAAGTGAAGCTATTAATCTAGACTCCTGAAATCCTCGCTGCCTCCTCGAGTTACAGATGGACAAGGCACCCACGCAGCACGTTTCTGCTCGCCGCGTTCAAGCCTTGGTCTTCACCCCCGCACACAAGCCCGTGTGACCCACGAGCCCTTCGCTGTGGGGACAAGGGCAGGCCACTGGACTCCTGAGATATTCGTGGCCAGTTCCAGAGAGGCCACACGTGCGCTTAGCCCAAGTCCACGAGCTACGGGACTGTCCTGCTCTGTCCGAGGAGCCACCTGGGGAGAACCTGGAACAGAGCCCCTGGCCCCCATCTGCAATCACTCCCAGGTCCAAAGGAAGAAAGAAAGAGAAATGGCACGCTTGGCCTTCCTGAAGTGGCGGCCCCTACCTGCCTGAAAATCTTGGCTCCCTTGTCACTGTGATGTAACTAGGCAATCTCCCTGTCATCCACATTCTTGCGATTACCTCAAATAACAATTATTGAAAATCGCTTCTCCCCCAATAGTGCTCCATGTAGAACATGTCTGAATCTCCGACTGGCATCTCTGCTGTGGGTGTGTCACGAGTTCTTCTCTTAGACTCTTTCCCGCACGATACGGAGTTGCCGGTTAGGGAAGCCCACACCAGCAAATTAGGGAAATGCCACGAATGTTTCCAGCTGCGAAGAATCACATGGGTTTCGAGAGTTATATCCCACTCCCTCCAGCGTGATAGAAGTGAGACCCCTTCAAGGCCGCTGGGCCGGGGCGACTGCGTGTGCTCAGCGTGCTCAGCCTGCGCAGGTGGCCCGCGCCTCGGTGATTCCGTGCACCAGAGCAAGCTGGGATTTGCTGCGAGCTCTGGCCCCGAAGCAGCTTGTTTTCGTGAGTAAATGAACTGTCTGTCCCCGTGAAGTTAAAAAGGATTCTGGTGGAATAAATCGCAGTCATTAGGACGGCAAGCAGTGGCTTTCGGGCCAACCGATCAGGGGTTCAAACACGCGACTGCAGGAACCGCAGGTGGTTTTATAGCCGCCGTCCTCGCTCGGGACGTGGCCGCAGTCCGTGGAGACTAATTGGTTTGCTCGTTTTCATAAATGCACTTTCCTCACACGAAAAAGCCAAGCCACTCATTAATTTGTTCATTAGTTTTAAAAAAAAAAAACATTTAGTAAAAACCTGAATAATCTGCATGGAAAATAGGGTCCGCCACCAATGGCTAGGAGGGGAGAAATACAAAGAAATTTGTCAGGTGCCTGATCTGAAGAAATGTGAAACTCACAATGAAAAAAAAAAAAGAAAAATTGAGAACATAAGCAAGTTAAAGATATCTATCGTGGTTGGCTTTTGTTTTTCTCCCGTTGCCTCTCTAAGTAGGGACCTTAATCTGCCTTTTGCACTGTTGATCCCTGGCGCCTGGATGGTGCCTTGCGCATGGTAGGTGCTCAGTAAGTATTTTCCCAAGAAGTGAATGAACAGACACTTGCACTTAAAACATACGCAGGGCTGGAGAGTGTCGAGGAGGTGAAAATCTCCACCCAGGGCCTTACGTGCACAATAAAACTCCTGAGTTCTGCCGCCCTGCTGGCTCGCTCTCCTGAACCCCCGGGCACACAGGGCATTGAACTTCGTGCGTGCAAGGCGACTTTTAGGGACTTCCTGCTTTTGTCTTCCCCCATCTCTCAAGTGTATCCAGACTCCTGAGAGTGGATTTACTTGTCGAAACTCGAAGGAGGTCTATGCAGTTTCGGAGGTGGGGTGGATCTCACTCTTGGAGCTGGTATCTGCAGGAAGAAGATGGTTAGTTGTAGGAAAGGTGGTTGGTTGACGAATATCATGCTTGAATTAGTGTCTGTGACAGTCAGTTTGTCAACCAGACCAGTGGTAGCTGCCAATTGTTCAACTGAATACTGATTTATGTTGCTGTGGAGGTGATTTGTAGATGTGGTTGACATCTGCAGTCGTCAGTAGGTCATCCCCCATGGTCTGTGTGGGTAAGATCTAATCACTTAAAAAGGCTTTAGGGCAGCGCTGAGGTTTCTCTGAGGAGGAAGACGATGTTATACCTGTGGACAGCAGCATCCTTACCCGGGAGAGTCCAGCCTGCTGGCCGGCCCTGCAGCTCTCAGACTTGCCAAGCCGTTCTCCACCACAAAACAAGCTGATGCCTTGTGATAAATCTACCTCTGCCTCTGTATCCGCATCTGTGTTTATATCTGTTTTCTACTTGCTTTGTTTCTCTGCTGAAACCCCGGCTAATGCAGATTTTGGTGCCGGGAGTGGTTCTAGAGGAATAGAAATTTAAGGATGAGTTTTATGAATTTGTTCTGGGGTTTCTAGAAATTGACTTCTTATTCCGATGAGACTTAAAGGCATTAACGACTCTATTTCCAGTAGTGAAGGGATCGCCGGTGGACAGGTGAGATGTAGAAATAGAGACATGCAAATGTCACCACCGGCTACTTGCTCTTGAGTCTTACGAGAGGCGGTGCTCTGAGTGACCTAGAATGTGATGCTGCCTGAGAGCCTTTTGGCCAAAGTAGGGAGTATAACGAGACTGCCGGGTGCTCAGACTGTGCCAGGGAAAGTGGGGAATAAAATAACGAGCTCAGTTCTGCGCGGATGGCCCGGGAGTCTCTATGCCTCCCCAGGAAGAGACCTCTGTCTCCTGCCGCTGCAGCTGGAGCTGCAGAGATTTCTAAACGTCAGACTCAGAGGCTCATCCTGCGAGTTGCTGAAATATAACACAGTTTGAATTCCCCAGCTGGAAGGGTGTCTACAATCAAAGCAAGGGCGTCAGTGAGGAAGCAGAGGGTGGCAAGATCTGGAATGAGGACATAGGAGAAGATTCTTTTTTTTTTTTTTTTTTTTTTTTTGAGATAGAGTCTTGCTTTGTTGCCCAGGCTAGAGTGAGTGCCGTGGCGTCAGCCTAGCTCACAGCAGCCTCAGACTCATGGGCTCAAGCCATCCTCTTGCCTCAGCCTTCCGAGTAGCTGGGACTATAGGCATGCGCCACCATGCCCGGCTAATTTTTTCTATATATATTAGTTAGCCAATTAATTTCTTTCTATTTATAGTAGAGATGGGGTCTCGCTCTTGCTCAGGCTGGTTTCGAACTCCTGACCTTGAGCAATCTGCCCGCCTCGGCCTCCCAGAGTGCTAGGATTACAGGTGTCAGCCACCGCGCCCGGCCAGGAGAAGATTCTGATGACGTTGAGCACACGGAGCCCTGAGTTTGGATGAGTCCTCTGCACCAGCAAGAGCAACCACTGCAGCCCTGTCCCAGCAGGTCAACCCTGAATCCCATGAGGAGACCCAAGTATCTTTCCCGTTGGTGGCTGCCCCGGCACCTGCACCCTCCACACTTCTTTGCTCATAGCACCTGCCACTGCACTGAGGTTTCAGCAGGTCCCAAAGCGTGAGGAACAAAATGAGACCTCCTCAAAAGTGGCATATATTCTTTTTCTGATTCATGCAGATATTCACAGGAGAAGACAGTAAGTTCAGGAGACAGGAACGGCCACAGACTCAGAGGTCGGAGTGACCAGGCCACAGCCAAGGGATGCCTACAGCCACTCAAGGCTGGGAGAGGCAAGGAAGGACGGTCCCCGAGAGCCTTAGGTGGGAGCGCGTCCCCGTCAACACCTTGAGTTTGAGCTGCTGACGTCTAGGACGGTGAGACAATAAACGTCTGTTGCGCTAAGCCACCCAGCCCGTGAATTTGCTACAGCCGCCCGTGGGGACTAATACGGCCCCACTCACTTCCAACGCCGCCACCCCCAGGCACGGACCCTGGCGCTGGTGTCTGGGGACGTCGGCCGGCCCACTGTGTCTCCCCGTGGTTCCGTCCTGGGCTGCAGATGTGCGTCCCGGGGCCCAGGCAACCCGCGTCCTCTCCCACGCCTGCCCCTCCGGCAGTGTCCGGGCGGGAGCGAGCGGCTGAACGCTCCCATTCGTCCGCGGAGGCGAGGATGCTGGTGCCCCGAGGAGCTGCACGGCCTGCATCTCGCGCATCTTCCGAGCGCCCGGCCGCTGCGGGTCTGGGGCGGCGCTGGTCCCTGCGGTGCCGGCCCCCGTCCATGCCGAGACCAGCGCCCACGGCCCCGCCCTCGGCTGACTCCTCTCCGCCTCATTCTCACCCACGGGACTCACTTTCATTTGTAAATACGCCCGGGCTTAGATAACTAAATTTCTCTATTTAGCTCAGGCAAAGGAATATGTGTGAAAACTCAGAAAGGGCAAAGCTTCAGCGGGGCGGATTCTGGTTGTTTTGACGACTGCTCACGGCCAGCGAGCTGTTTTGGGTCGAGGCTCCGATGCCAGGACGATCCGGGCGCTGATTTCGGCTTCGTGACTTATCAGGGATGCCGGGCAGGCACCTTGCTGCCTGGGCCTCGGTTTCCTCTCGCACAGACTGGGGGTAATGGCTGTGTCTTCTTCTCAAGGTCGCCGTGGTTACGGATCTCACGCGCCATCGCGGCTCCATCAGCGTCAGCCGCTGTGGTCCGTGGCAGGTCCGTGGCCCTTATTCTTTTATTCCCTGACCATTTTTCGAACATCGTATTAAAATACAGGACGTAACATGTATCCATTCAGCCACTTCTCGGAGCGTAGTTAGCTCTGTGGCACCAAGTGCGTTCACGCCGTTGTGCAGCCGGGCTGCCACTCCCCGTCTCCAGAACTTTCCCATCGTCCCAAAGTAAAACTCGGCACCCAGGAAATGCTAATTTCCCATCCCCGCCCGCCCGCCCGCCCGCCCTCCCGCAGTCCCTGGGAACCTCTGGTCCTCCTTCTGTCTCTGTGAGTTTGCCTGCTCTGGGTAGGTGAGATCACGCAGTATGTGCCCCTTCACGTCTGGCCTACTTCACTGAGTAACATCTTCAAGTGCATCCACGCTGCAGCATGTGCCTGACTGTCCTTCCCTTTTGAAGCTGAATAATATTCCACTGTACGAAGGAACCGCCTTTTGTTTCTCCGTTTTTCTGCCAGTGCCACTCGGGGAGCGTCCACCTTCTCGCTACTGCAAATACCGCTGCTGGGAACGGGGCCCGCGGGGGTCTCTTTGAGACCCTCCTGTAAATTCTTCTGGGTGCGCCCTCAAGGGAAATTGCTGGGCCACACTGACATTCTACGTTCAAGTTTGCGAGGGATTACCGTATCGTTTTCCCCCTTCGACAATTATCATCATATTTACTTTATAGATTTTTTTTTTTATTGTTCTGATATTTGCTGTTCTTGGGGTTACTTTTTGGCTTGCCCTGTCTTTGTATGCTTTTTTTTCTTCTTTTTTCCATTTTGTTTCCCTTGGTTTATTTGAGTTGACAGCCAGCGTGCAGCGTAGTGCCTGTCCCCGAAGAGGAGCACGGCGTGGGGTTCCCTGGGGTCTTGCACCTGGCCCGGCTCTTGATACGCAAGCTCGTAGGGAGTCAGGGTGCGGACCCCGTGTGGTTTCGTGGGGCAGACTTGCTGTTTACCTGATTTGAAGAGACTTTTTCTCTCTAAGTACATTTCTAGGTAAATATCAAGCCTCCTTGTTTTGTCTCTGAAGCAGTGGGTCGAGGTCCTCGTAGTGTAGCACTTCCCAAGCTGTGCATTTACGTAGGAGCTGCAGCCCTTGTTCCCTGACTTACTTGGGACTGAGACCGAAATATCTCGGGGCTGTGGAAGCCCAGCCGCTGCAGTGGCAGTTCATGGACTGACCCTAAACTCACTTAAAAAAATTCCCCTTACACTACGAGATGTTTTATTTGAGTTCAGTGATATATATTTAATTTTATATTTTGAAATAATTATAAACTCGAAGGAAGTCGCACATATAAAACAGAGATATCCTATCTTCCTAGCTTCCTCCAAATGTTTTTTCAGCTATGAATTTCTATTTTATTTTTATTTACTTCTTCATTTTAGTGGCTTAAGGCAATTAGAAACTTATTCCTACTTCAGGTAAAGTCCAGAGGTCAGCTTTTGGACGGCTGCGGAAGTGTTACTCCACTAGGTCTTCAGGCGCTCAGACTCCTTTTGGCTCACAATGATATCGTCTTGGGCTGTGGCATGCCTCCTTGTGGTGTAACGTGGCGCCTGAAGCTCCAGCCATCACAGCTGTATTCCAGGAATCAGGCGTGAGTTTTCTAAAATCACATTTTGTTGACTGTTTCCGTGTGCCGTGAACAGAGTTCAGCTGTATCCCCTTAGTCTTCCTTGTTGCCAGTCTGAGGCCCCTTTTCGATCTCCCCTAAGAGGCTGCCTGATTGTAGCGGGCTTTGTAGGGTTTTGCCCTTTTGTATGTCACGCTGGTGTGTGTGTGTGTGTGTGTGTGTGTGTGTGTGTTTGTGTATGTGTATTCCTATGCACCCAATATATCTAAGTTCTTCCGAGGCAAGGGCGGCATTTCATACCTTTACATTCCCTGTGTGTCCTCCCATGTTGGATACATGCTAAGGGCCAGATCGTGCACACGCGTGTTGAAGGAGGCGTGGAAGGGGAGGTGCTCGTCCGACAGCTGGGCCCAGCGCAGTTCAGTTAGAGTCATCGGACCTCCTAAATTTAAAAGCAAGAAAGCAGTCCTAGCATTCAACCGAACATCGTAAGGTAATTTGAGTGCCCGAGCGGGTGTGGGAAGGGGAGCAGAAGGATTGGGTCTGGGGCTGATGCTTCTTCATTTGAAAAGAAGCAAGACCTTGCTTTTTGGGTAGTGTGCAAATAGGTAGTTACGAATCTCAGCACAGCTTTCTTTTTAAAACACAGTCTTTAAGTGAGCATCTTTCTTGTGGCTACGGTCTTGGCGACAAGTGAAAACCCAACACGCTATAGAGATTAACCCCCACCCAGACAACGCCTCCCTGCGACCGCCCCTCGAGGACCTGGCCTCTCCCCGCCGGCCAGCGCAGGCCTCTCCTGCCACAGGCAACCTTTCCGGGGCGTTCCCAGGACTCCACTCAAAAACGGTGATGTCCTTCCCAGTAAAGCCTCCGCGGAAGGCGGGGGAGGCCCATCCTCCCGGCTCCTGGGCGGGGCTGCAGGAGCCACCTCCAGCACCCAGGCTTGCACAAAACTTCCTCTTTAAAATTTTATTTTATTTTTATTACCTCATATTATGGGGGTACAAATATCGTTAGCGTTACATATCTTATTTGTTGGCTTTTTCTTCTTCCGTGTGATGGCTCTGAACTGCTTCTAGCATAGAAGAAACGAACGAGATCTAAAAGTGGGATTTGAGAGCTTCTCTTTGGCTCAGTCTTGCCTTGCGACTTTCTGTTAGTTGACAAGAAATCACCAGCCCACCAGCCCGTGATTTTTACATGGTGAACATCCAGGCTTGGTCTGCAGAGAGTTGCTGAAAAATGAAAGTCGGAAATGGGATAAATGTGCGCCAGAGACAGGCGTTTGCACGCACACGTGCCCACACACACGCACACACGTGTGTACTGTCGTGCTGAGCTGCTCCCGTGTGCCCGAGCAGGTGCGCAGGTGAACCAAGCGGAGACGCAGAGACGTTCCGTGGCGCTGACCCCACACCCCGCGTGTGGCGAAGGGGGAGGCAGGTTCCCCATTTCACATTAACCTGGACCCGTCATCGGGGCGTGACCTTTGCCAGGAGCAGAAAGTGCTGAGCTCTGCACAGCCCAAATGGCGAGCCGGCTCCTCCTCCTGCCAATCACGGCCGAGCGACGGAGTTAATGTTTTGCGGAATTTACAGCCTGGTATTGACGGCTCCTCTCCGGCCTCTCTCCTCTTACTCCGTTTTCACCCAGATTTTTTTTTTTCTTTTTAACAACAAAGGGAACAGGACAATATGTGAAGGCTCATTAATTCTCTTTAGTTTTGATTTTTCCCTGCTTTTTTTTCTTCCCGCTCCTCCTCCTGGAGGTTAAACAAGAGGCTTGTCACCGGCCTCTCCATAAACTCCGGTTCACGGGAGGGTGAGGGCTGCGGCCGGGCCGGGCACCCTCGAGGGGGAGGCCCTCTCGCCGCGGCTGCTTTATGGCTCTCTCCGTCACCAGCTACACAGCGGGGACAATGGGCCGACCACTTAAAGGCCGGGCCTCGAGTTTGCCTCGATTGGCCGCTGCGTGTCATGGCAACACTTTCTCTGCAAGCCGCAGAGCCTAACTGCAGGGACGGGAGGGACCAGGTCCGCGGAGGGGCCCGCCCTGGGAACAATATGCCGCTGCCCCTGCCCCGTGCCGCTCCCCACCCTGACCCCGGGCTGCCCCGCTGGCACTCCACCTGACCCGCGCTGCCCAGCGCACCCACCCGCCTGCGGAGGGAGGGAGGTGTCCCTGGTGCGGGGCTCTGGAATCCGGCAAAGCTGAATCACGAGATGGGACTCGGACAGACAGGCGGGGCCGGGGATGCCGGATCTGTCCTGCTTCCGTGTCCCCCTGTCCACTGACTGTGACACTCCTGCCTTGCCGGGGCGCGTGGGAAGCCCTCTCCCCTCCGCCAGGCCCGGGCAGTTACCAGGGCAAGGAGCTCGGGGCCACCTGCCATTTCCTTTCCTTTTGCTCATAAGGACAACAGTGGGTGGTAAAGGTTGGTGATATTTAGAATAGTATTTCCAAAGTAAACAGGCTGATTCTGGCACAGAAAAAAAAAATGGGTAAGCACCATTCATTTGGAAAACAGGTTATTTGCCAAACTTCATCGCTTATTACTCCTCTATCCAGCATTAGAAATCGCTGACTTGCATATTAGATCTGCCTTCTGCCCAGTGGTCCAGGGTCTTGTTTGAGGAACCCATGGATGGCAGATGCCCTCCCACTCTCACCTCTGCAGGGGCTCTGCGTGGGCAGGGGCTTCCGGGACGGAAAACCTGGTGCAGCAGAGAAAAGCGGCTCTAAAGAAACCAACGGGGCACTTGAGATGGACTTGCCTGCCTGGCGGAACTTCTAGGGCTGGCCCGCGTTAGTGTCCCGGCTCTGCAGAAGCAAACGCTGTACTCGGGGCAGCCTGCAACAGCAGCCGCTATTCCTGCAGGTGTGGAGGCCAGAGCCTGGACCCAGGCGTGCTCGGGCCGAACGCCCTCCGAGGGCTCCGGGGGCGTCCTGCCTGCCTCTTGCAGCCCCTGGCTGCTGCGGGCAATCCTCACCTGTCTCTGTCTACGGACGCATCTCTCTAACCGCTGCCTCTGCCCCTGCGTCTCCCGGCTGTTTCTGTTTTCTCTTTACAAGAGCACCAGCCATGGCGCCAGGGCCCCCTTCACCCGGGTGGCCCCAGTCTAACTAAGGCCTCTGCAAGGACACGATTTCCCAATACGGTCACACTCACAGATGCCAGGGGTTGGGGCTTGGACGTACCTTTCTGGGGAACTCGGTCCAACCCGCAGCAGGCTGTGTTCAAGGCGCTGGGTGGAGGGCAAGATGTCCTCGTTCCCTGCGTCTTCCCGGGAGATCCCGGCCTCCTGTAGCTGCCGGGCCGCAGCGTGAGCCCCGCCCCAGGAGACACCCCCAGGCCGCAGGGTCCTCGGAGGGAGAGTGCAGGAAGGGCCTTCAGCACAGCCTCCACCGGCCGGGAGCACCAGCCAGGAGAAGCACAGGCACGCCTGTGTCCACGGACCCTTCACGCTAAAGCAACCGTTACGGTTAAATGGCGGCACCACGCAGTGAAGACCGTGGACAGGACACTCTCCCGCTGTGGTCACCCAGCTGCTCCGGTCTCCACACTCGGCAAAGCTCCCCTCTGCGCAAGCGCTCCCGCGCGTCCCAAAGGGCCGGGCCTTCGTGAGGGCGGGCTGTCCGCCGGCATCCTTTCTTTTCAGAAATGAAGGGGAAAAATGGCTTGACCACCGTCAGAACAAGTTTCTGTCCTAGATAGCATTTTCCGAGATGAACTTTAGAAATACATTTGTCATATTTTGGTACTACCGTGACCTACGGTTATGGTGATGAAATCTCCAGTGCTCTGAGAAACATTTTGAACCCTAGAAGAAATATATATATATATTTTTTATTTTATATATTTATATTTTAAAATATATATATATTTTAAAAATAACAAAACTGTGATCGCATTTCAATTCCAGTCCCAGGAAAGAAGGTGCTGCCTCCCCCGACCACTGCCGGCCGAGGGAAATCTCGTCCTCAATCCAGGGCCGTTGTCGGACTCTGCAGTCTCTCCTGGAGGAGGAAAGTTATTCAGACTATCTGGGAATATGCAGACATGTCCTGTGGTCCGATCCCCAGTGACAGGCTACGTGCTCTACGTTTGGCCAAATGGCGTTTTCTTGTCTTCCAGCTCCATTATTGACCACGGCGCAAACTCCAGGACACATGGACCCACCCGAGTCTGACTGCAATTCAGGAACTGGAGCAGATTTTCAGTTTTTGTTTTATTTTAACTCTTTTAAAAAGTCTTTTTTAAATGTTTTGCCCACGTATGAAGGCGTTAACAGAGCTTGGCACATGGATGCCGGGAATGAACTTGAGCCGTTCTGTCCAGAGCAGGCGTCCGGTCCCGCAGCCTGGGGCCACTCGTCGGCCGGGCTCCCTTCCCCAGGGCCGGCAGGGCCCAGGTTTCATCTGGGTCCGCTCCCCTTCCCTAGGGAAGGCCAGTTTCCCACGAGGGGTGCGTCGTGACACGGCCCTGCTCTCTGTTCCGACTGGGCTCTAAGGACAGAGGAGCAGGTTCCCGGTGCCACGGAGCCGGGCCCAGCCCTGCCACCTTGCAGCAGCGTGGCACCTCTCTGTGCCCAGTCCTGCCCCGACCTGGGTCCCGCCCTGACCTGGGTCCCGCCCTGACACGGGGCGGCTGACACACACGACAGAGGGGCAGTGGGTGGACAGGTGGCACTGCTCCCGTGGGTCGGCCTGAGCCCTCACGGCTGGGCCCTGGGTGCTGTTTTGGCAGTCACGCCAGCCCCCGGGCCTTGCTGGTTACTTCGCAGCACACCTGGCACGGGGGATGGAACCCAGCTAGGGCTGAAAACGGCAGGAAAAGAAGACAGGAAGGAGCTTCCGTTTTCCATAGAAATTGTTCTTCAATATCCATGTCTTCTCCTGTCACCTCTGCTTCCAAAGTTAACCTGAGTCCTGGGGATGAATTCTGGCACTTTCTATGGGAATTAGGGTCTTGTCATAAAATGGAGTCAGCCAACTGGGTGCCGAGCTTTTGAAATGCATGGAGCCTCTCTGACTCAGGGGAAGAGACATTGGGCATCTCAGAGGAATGTAAACAAATGGTGACACATGGCATGTTGTAGACAAGTGACAACCGAGCTGCGTATTTCTGATTCAGACGAGGAGATGAGATGTGAGCACCGGTGCAGCGACAAGCCAAGACGGCATGTGGCGAAAGCCTGCAGGAGAGGTCACCCAGTGTCCCCTGGAGCCACAGGGGACCAGCAGGGATGTGTCTCTGAGGGTGTCCACTGAGCCAGGACACGAGGTGGCCGAGTCCCTGGGGACAGTGCTGCGAGTCCCTCCGGAATTGCGAGCTTGGAAATGAGCCCAGCGAGCTCCAGACCGAGGTCACGGAGGAGGGTGCAGGGGCAGGGCGGGGGTGGGGTGCGGGCAGAGGACTGCTGGACACTTCCTGGGGACCCCCGGGGTCCCTGTGTAGCGGGGACAGCTCCACAGTGAAGGGGGACTTTAGGACGATTCCTCTGGTGGCTGTGAGCAAACGGAAGGTCATTCGTGACTGTCCTCAGAGCGTTGCCGTCCCCAGGACTGTGCTCTGAGCCTGTAGGCGTCCCCCAGCGTCTGCCGGCTCCTGTCCGGGTCGGGAGGACACTCGCCTTCCCCTCGGCGGCCGGGCTCCTGGCGGGGAAAGGTGATACCGTCTGTCTCCTCCCAGGGCTCCTATCTCGGTGGTATCTGTGCGCCCCGGACAAGTGCCCACGGACGCCTTTTACCCACAGGTGGAGATAAATCTCCCCCTTATCTCCCTGCCCACAGGTGCCATCTATCCTCGCAGCATCCGGCCAGGGTGCCTTAATCACATGCTATCAGGGCACTGTAGGGAGGCTCCGAGGCACGGACAGAGCACGGCTGTCTGCACGCGGGAGTCTCCGTGTCCGAGGAGGACGCTCCTGCCTCATACTCCCGGGAGCCTCAGAGGGACCCGGGGCTGGGCCCAGGGCAAACGTCGGCCCTTGTGTGACAGGAGCCCTGCGTGGCCCCTTCAGCGCCAGGCCCCGGGGGTGCAGCTGGGTCCAGAGAGCCGCCACTCGCAGGCCTGCCCCGCGATGTGGATAACGCCTGCCCCAGTTCCTTCCCAGGGGCCACACCCACCCTTCCCGGAGGTCAGGGTGTCCCCTTAGAGGTCATCGTCCCAGTGCCGATGCTTGAAAGCTGTCACCCTGGGATCAGGAAAGGGGGAATACGCAGGAGCCTTCCACCCCCTGGCCCTGGGTTTGACGGGCTGCTCGGGGGTCCCGACAAAGAGATGACGCCAGAAGATAGTGACCTGCAGGCGGCATGGACTCTGTGCCTGGGCCAGCCATCCAGCCTGCCAGCACCTTTCTCTGAGATCTATCACCTGGCACCGCAAGGCCGTGGCTCCCACCTGTCCCTGCGGTACTGGGCACCTGCGGGCCCAAGGGTGTGAGGGTGTGAGGAGGGCCTGGGGCTCGCCCTGCACCTTGGGGAGCAGCCTTAGCCCCCTCCCTGCTCCAGTGACCCCGGGCCCTGGTGCAGTCATGCATGTGTGTGCGTGTGGGATGCTACGTGGCCCTTGGTGGCCCTTGGGGGCACCTGGCCATCACAGCAGCTGTCCCGAGCGTCAGGGTCCCAGCGGAGTGTCCCATACTCTCCGGCCTGTGGAGGGCCTCGGGCACTGGTGTGTCTGGGGAAGGTGTCCTGGCTCCACGTGCTGCACCAGTGCCGGTCCCTGGGCACCCGCTGGGAGAGTGGGTGGGGGAACAGTGACAGTTTCTCCCCGGGGTGGAGCAGCACCGCCACGGAGTCTGTCTTCTGTCTGCTGTCCTCAACGGACTACATCGTCTTCAAAGCCTGCTTAATATTAAGCATTCAAGGCCCTGATAGTACAGCCCATCACAACCCACACACATGGAGCTTCCCTGGCCGGTCAGGACACAGCACTCTTCCACCTCCGAGACTCGCCAGGTAGGTATTTGTTTCCAGCACCCGATTCATTTCATTTAGGTCATTAAACATGAAATGTCCGATTTTGAATCAAAAGCGCAGTTTATCATGCCTCAAACAAGCAGCAGTGCAATCAACCCAAGTGTGTGCATAAACTGCCCACACAGTGGTGCCGTCTTCATGGTAGCTTGTTTACGCCAGCAGCGAAGAAGCCTGAAGAGCGAGTGGTGATGAAATTGCAAAAGGCGTTTTCCACAGCTTGCTGAGAATTGAATATTCTTCCTTGCAAGAAGTGGTCCAAAGCCCGGGAGAAGTGGCAGTCAGTTGGTGCAAGGTCTGGTGAATACGGTGGATGACGGAGAGTTTCCAAGTCCAGCCTCGGCAGTTTCAGCAGTGTCGTTTGTGCAACATGTGGTCGAGCGTTGTCTTGCAAGGGGACTGGCCTACCTCTAGTGACCAATCTCGGCTACTTAAGCACAAGAATTGTCATCATTTCATGCAATTTGTTGCCGTAGACATGTTCTGTAATCAGTTGACCAGGTTTCATGAAGCTGTAGTGGACGATACCAGTGCTGCACCACCAAACAGACACTGTTAGCTTCTTTTGATGAGTATTCGGTTTTGGACTGTGTTTTGCACTTCATCTCTATCCAACCATTGTGCCGAAGGCCTGGAATTGTCAAAAAGAACTCATTTTTCATCACACATAACAATACAGTATAGAAATGGTTCACCTTTATGTCATGACAGCCAAGAAAGGCGAGCCTCGAGATGATTTCTCTTCGGAAGCTCATTTAATTCACGTGGAACCCATCTATCCAGCTTCTTTATCTTGTCGATGTGTTTGAAATGGTCCCATATTGTTGGAATTGTAACGCCAAGCCTTGCTGCTAATTCACATGTGGGTTGCGATGGATTCGTTTCCACTACAGCTTTCAGCTATCATTATTCACCTTGGTCTCAGGTCACCCACGTGGCTCATTTTCAAGATTAAAATCACCAGAATGGAACTTCTCAAACTATCAAGGTACCATGCATTCATTAGCCACGTCCTTCCCAAAACTTCATTGACATTTGCAGTTGCCTGAGCTGCATTGGTTTCATGATGGAACTCATATTTGAAAATAGCACAAATTTTTGACTTATCCGTGGTTTCACAAAAATTGCTCTAAATTTTTTTTTTTGAAAGATAATCACAAGCCAAAGCATGCATTTGGAAGGATGAGGATGTACCTTCACAATAAAAATAAAACAAGAAGTGCCAAAGTGAAATGTCAAAGATATCAAATGTCAAGCTTAGTACTAAGGAAATTGGACATTTCATACTTAATCACATAATAGCATTTTCTTGGCCTCTTCACCTCCAATGGCTACCGATCCGACTCTATGGCCACAGCACAGATCTGTGGGTGGGAGGCTTTGGTCCAGGGTGACAGACACCTCAGCTGTCAGGCCTAATGTGGCCAAATGACACAGCCCAGGGGTACTTCTGAGAACGTGGGGGTAAGGCAGGGGAGTTTCCAGGTGGGCCCCAAGATTTGTAGCCCCGGGTATGTTCACCCTACACTGCCCTGCCCCCTGGAGCTGGTCAGACTGTGACTACAGTGGGACTTCACACCCATGATGATCAGGTTACCTTACACTCTGTATTAGTGGGCCAAGGCCGCCGGACCCAAGTCCCACAGGGAGTGGCTCGAGCACCCGTCAGTCATTCTCTCACGGTCCCGGGGGGCCAGAAGTGCAAGGTCGAGGTGTCAGCAGGGTTGGTGCCTCCAGGGGCCTCCTTCCTGGTAGCGGGCCCTGTTCTCCCCATGTCTACAGGTGGTCACGCCTCTGTCTGTGTCTGTGTCCCTATCACCCTTCCGAGAGTCTGTTCCCTGACTCTCCCACCTGCTGGGGCTCGCTGGCAGCCTCTGCTGTTCCGTGGCTCGTGACAGCCGTTTCCGGGCCTGGGTGTCCTAGTGCACAATCAAGACACACCCAGCGGAGCCTTTTCAGACAGAAGGGACACTAAACTAGAAATGGGGTCACCTCCTCAAGCCACCTCCAAGGCCTGGGCTGGGCAGAGCCTCCCTCTCCGTCCACATCGGCCTCCGGTGAGCCACCTGCTGCCCCAACAGGGGGTGGCCCTGCCTGAGTCCCGGAGGCAGCGGGCTGAGCTGGGATCGGCACAGCACTGTCACTGTGCACGCACGTTGTCATCACCCCCGACCTTCGGAGGTTCCCGCTGTGGCACAAGGGCTTAGTGACCGTCCCGAGTGCTCACGGTCCCCGTGCAACAGGCCCTGTACCCCACAGACTCGGTCAGCTCGGGGTCACTTTTATTTTTTTATTTATTTTTTTTGAGACAGAGTCTCACTTTATTGCCCAGGCTAGAGTGAGTGCCGTGGCGTCAGCCTAGCTCACAGCAACCTCAAACTCCTGGGCTCAAGCAATCCTGCTGCCTCAGCCTCCCAAGTAGCTGGGACTACAGGCATGCGCCACCATGCCCGGCTAATTTTTTCTATATATATTAGTTGGCCAATTAATTTCTTTCTATTTATAGTAGAGATGGGGTCTCGCTCTTGCTCAGGCTGGTCTCGAACTCCTGGGGGTCACTTTTAAAGTCCTGGGAATTAACAGAGACGATTTGTCTTTCACCGACACGGAAAGCTTGTCGTTAGACGCCTATTACTTTCATATTTGACTTGACCTGTCTTTACATAAAATGATGAATTCCACACGGACGTCAGTGCAGGGTCACCTGGACCCGCGGTGTGGGACAGAACACACTGGGGGAGGTGGCCGGGCTCTCCCCCTGCTGCCGTCCCTACTATCCAGCCGGGCCCAGCGAGACTCGGCCTGTGCGTGGGCCTCAGCCTCCTTCTGCACGGAGCAGTGGGGCAGGAGGAGTGGCCACGTCTCCCTCTGAGCCCACAATCCTCAGACCTGCCACAACGTCCCCCAGGCTTAAATAGCGCAATTCCATTTTTAAGCTCCTGGAGGGTGGGCAGGGCCCACGTGGGCAGTCACTCTCAGAGTGCACAGAACGAAGTGAGTTCTTAAGTGTCAGCAAGTGAACCTACTAGGCGTCCTTAGCTCGTGTGCGGCCTCGGTTTCACTGGAAGATTCATATTGGGTTGAAAGTCCTTTGTGAAAGAAAGTCACTGGGGCGTTCTGCCAAAACCAGCTCCGCATTCTCTCTGAGGTCTCCACTTCAGGCTTGTGCGGTGGTTACAGCCTCTCTGTCCTTACCGGCTATAACCCTCGCTCACCTGCCCCCGAAAACACCCGGCCCAGACAGCCCCGCCGACGGCCAGCAGGCCCGATCTTTGCAGGTGAGGCAGCAAGCCGATTACTCAAGCTAAGAAAAATGTTCTGCCATCGAGATAACAGGCTGGTGGTGCCTCATTTGCCTGGAACAGCGACTCGAAACTAAGAGACTCTCATTAAAAGGACAGAATGCAGAATTGTCTACTCCACCGACTCAGCAATGCGAAGTATGCCAAAGCCTGAGTGTCTGCGTCGCTCTTTGAAATCCGAGCCGGAGTCTTTATTAAATCGCCCGCAGATTACTGCCTGGCATCACCGTGCACGTCTGCGAACACCGCCAGCACCGCACTCACCTCGCAGGAATGCGCGGATCGCTCGGGGCGGCTGCTGGGCACCTCCTGATCTGCACGGAACAAAACGGGGTGTGACCGCTCATAACCGGCAGCAACGTGGAGGGTGCCGTCCATCGTTTATCATCTTTACGTACGTATCAATAACGGCCCACGCCCTTTGGCAGGCTCCCCGAGTACCCAGCGCCATCAACCACAGTGAATCACTCCTGAGCATATGCAGCAGTTAGCATCAGAAATAAAGGAGCTGCGTCTTAACCGGGGGTAGGACCCGCAGCAGATCTGCACAACGCCGGCCGGGCGGCGGCTGCGGCTGCGGCTCGGGTGACTCACGCTGCCGGCTGCTTGGTTCATGGTTAAGTGGCCAGGCGGTGGCTGCTGGTCCCACGCAGAGACCATGGGCCTGCGCTCTGCTGTCGGCGGCCTGGAAACAACGCGGCCCTTTACGTCCGGCACCTTCTCGGGGACTCAGTAGGGTCTTGATTTGCCAAGGGCGAGTGTCAGCATCCAGCCAGCCAGCCACTGTCGACACTGAAGAGCTCATTTTCAGGGTACTTGGTTGTGAAAATAGTGTGTCCTTGCACCCCCTGTCCGGAGGAGGAGCCGGGAGACTCCCGAGAAGGCCGGGCCCCTGAAGGTCACCCGCGGCCTCCGAGCCCTTGGGGCTGTGCCGTCCTGGTGGACAGGGAGTGTCATCCACCGGGGAGATGATGGCGCAGTCCCCCACTCAGCAGGGCACTGCGGGATGACACACTTTCGCAGCGTGTCCCTCTTGGGGGGGTTCCCCACGGGCCCGGCTCTATTCCGGGCTTTCCTTCACGTGTGGGCGGGAGACAGGGAGGTCATCTTGGACACAAAGCGTTCGTGGCGATATGAACATCTGCTGCACGTGAGAAGAGCACAGGTGTTCCCTCACCAAGGCCTCAGTCTGGAGGGATGCCGGGAGCCCCAGGTGCCCCGGTCTCTCTTCCCCCCGTCTCCCCTCCGCCACCCCACACGCTGAGCTTCACCTCTACCTATTACAAATTGCTTGACAATGATTTCCCATCCCCCGTGGTGCGTGTAGCTCATGGCTAAGACAGCTGTCTCTCTGTCTGGGAGTCCCATTCCCACCTCGTCAGCGTTTCTCTCTCCTCTCTCACTTCCAACTTCCAGGGACCAGGACGGGGGACGGGCCCGCCGGTGCAAGTGGCCAGGCCACTTTGTGACATGGCAGCACAGTCTCGCCGGGGTGGCAGGGATTACATCCTCTCTGAGCCAATCTGACAGCCCTAACGTGTCTTTTACTTCCCTTTAAAGAGACCTCTAAGTCCTTGAATGGCTGGGAGGACCCGCCGATAGCGGCTTTCCCGGCCATTCCCGCCCTTCCCTGTGAGCCCAGGCAGGCTCTGGACGCCCATGGTCTGCAGCCCCAAAGATGGGCCGGTCCACACCCACCGCCATTTCCTGACGGCTAGAAACCGCCGGGCAGGGTGAGCCGCCATAGCTGGAAGCCTCCTCCCCTGGCGCCTGCTTTCACAACAGGTGAGCATGTCTCCCGTGCCCCAATGTTGGCTGCCACAGGGTCTACAGATTCTATGCAGCTTCCATGCAAACTACACGCAGCCCACATACAGCCTACATATGGCCTGCATAGGACCTATACACAGCCCACATACAGCACACATACGGCACACATACAGCACACATATGGCCCACATGTGGCACACATGCGGCACACACACAGCACACATGTGGCACACATACAGCACACATACGGCTCACATACGGCACACATGCGGCACTCGTGCATCCCAGGCTGGCTACAGGGAGAGCTGTGTGCTACGTGCTGCCTCCTTCCACCCCACCCCCACTGCAGCACCTGCTCCCCTGAGCCCAGGACACGGTAGCTCATGTGCTCACCTGCTGCAGCAGGAACCCCCCAGGTCTCCTTCACAGCAGGTTCTGTTCTCGGGGTGACGGGCCAGGCCCCCTCCTCCTATGGCGTCCCAGGCTGCACGGGCGCAGGGTCTGGGGCCGGCGGTGCTCGGTGGGGCAACGGGGCATTTGGGCAGAGCAGCCTCTTGAGGAGGGTGAGCTGAGACCCAGGGAATGAGGAAGCTGCTGCCCGAGCGGCTGGGCAGCGTCACAGGGGGGTGCCCTGGCTGAGGCTGGGCAGGGAGTGGGCATGGCGTGGTCGCGGGGGCCACGTCCAGAAGGGACCAGGGCTAGGTGAGGCTGCAGGCCCAGGGCGGGCTCTGGACTTTGTCCTGCGTGGACTGGGGGCCCGGCGGGCAGTTTTTCCTTAATTTATAGACTATTGTTTAGAGCAATGCAAAGTTTGCAGAAAAATGAGTGGAAAACACAGAGTTCTCATACACTCCCTTATACCCCCTACACACACACACACACACACACACTTTCTCTACTATTTGTGCTGGTCAGGGTTCTCCAGAGAAACCAGTAGGAGATAGATCAATGATAGATAGACGATAAGTAGATGATAGATTGAGAGATAGATAGATGATAGGTAGATGATAGATTGATAGATGATATTAATAGATAGATTGATTGGTAGGCAGAGAGATGACAGAGGTTATGAGAACTGGCTGGCATGATTGTGGGGGCCAAGATCTCCCAGGTCTTCTGTCTGCAGCTGAGAACCAGTAGAGCCATGCTGTGACTCGGTCCCAGGCAGAGGCCTGAGACCAAGGCAGGGCTGGGTCTGGTGTACGTTCCAGAGACCTGAGACCTGAGGCCCAGGAGCTCCCATGTCTGAAGGGGAAGATGAGATCCCAACTCAGGAAGAGAGAGAGAATTCGCCCTCCTTCACCTTTTTGCTCCATCGAGGGCCTTGGACAGAGTGCCCAGCGCCAACCCTCTGGGTGAAGGCAGATCTTTGCCCAGCGTGCTGGTCTGAAAGCCAGTCTCTTCCAGACTGAGGGCTGAGGGCCGGGCAGGACAGGAAGGAGAGTCCCAGGTGTCCTTGTGGATCTGCCAGCCAGATGGAGGCTTGCATAGACACAAGACACAGAGACCTGGTTGTACACACGCATATCCAGGGTTGGGTTGGGAACCTGGTAGGGGTGTCAGGGAGGGTTGGGGCTTGAAATCTCAAGCTTGGGAGGCAGATCAGGGCTGGACGTGAACCGGGCTCACCCCAGAACACCCCATCTGCCCCTAAACCCCCTCTCTTTCCTCTGACCCCCATTAATCTTCAGAAGTTAGTTCAAATACTATTTCCCCAGGGAGACCCCAGTGGGGTTGTCATCATGAAATCAACAAATGTCCTCAGTTCCCACCAACCACGCCCCTGCAGTTGCTCTCTTCTCTCCTGGGCAGAGGGGTCTCCATGAAGTTCTGGTGCCAAATCACCTTTCCCCCCCCCTCAAACTCAACATGCTTCCACATTGAACGTCAACAAAAGACAATCAACTCAAATCCAAATGCTGGTCAATGAGGACCTGGACAGTTGACCCAAACTTAGAAAGCACAGTCAATAATTCTTACGTGACAATTTCCTATTTGAAACAGTGATCGCCTAGCTACCTGCCATCAAAAAACATGCCGGGGAAACAAAACCAAACACAGGCTCAAACTCCATGTCAGCCCTGAGAGCCATCTGAAAGCTCAGGTTTGCACGGGTGGATGGGGTTGGGGGTGGGCAGGTGTGGCAGCTCACATCTGGCTCCCCGTCCAGTGTCACCAAACAGCAGACACAGGAGGTTGAATTGACAAAGTCCCAGCTCTTGTTGTAGAGCTGGCTCTTAAACCACAAAAGCCGCTTAGATAAGCTGTGATATTACACTCTGCAACACCCCAAATGATGCAATTTGGTTTCCCGGGTCAGTCTGGTTTGTTTTGCTAAACCGTGTGTATTGTAATCTCCGATCCTATGCTACACAAACATCAATTAGTTAGCCCTGACCTAATGATAATGATCTTGCTGCATATTAGAGTCGGCTGATACTTCCTCTAATTAGAGAAGGCTCCAATTATGGTTAACCCGAAGGTCGGGGCTCCCAGCTTTCGGGCCCAGCGGCGCTGGCACTGACGCGGGGTGTCAGGGAAATTAGCCGTGCAGGGGTGGCGCGGCCACTTAATACCGCACGCGGAGTTTCTGAGCCCTCATGTGAGTCTGCGCCAGCTCCCTACCTGGCCAGGAGCGAGGTCCTGGTCCTTCTGTCCCAGCATTGCCCGGCCGGGCTTTTTCCTATCTCGGCTGGAAAAAACGATATTTAATCACTTCATAAATATGAATGAGTGCCACTATTTTTAACGAATTATTCATTTGGATGGCATTTTCTAATGTTTTGTAGCAATTAGAGAACTTGAATAAAATATTCATATGCATTTCCATAATTAAAGCATTTTTCTTGAAGGGCGAGTGCTGCTCGGCTCGGCTTCCAGTCCTGCAGGGCTTCCTGCTCTCGGACTCCGGGTTGAAATGCCCACGTCTACCTCGTTGTCTTCTGAGTTCCTCTTTCCGTTAACCAGTGCTAACTCTTGTTGTCAAAAACGTCTTTGACAAACCAAACCAGAGGTGCCGTTTAGTAGGTAACAATTACCCGAACCCTCAAATTTAGCGGCCACGTTCTATCTGACGTCCTTGCCGTGCGCTGTGATCTCCTATTCACAGCCACACGTTGAAAAACCAGGGAATGAGAAATACTAGGCAGCTTTCGAAACTATGTAAACATTTGAAAAAAAAATAGCAGTGGTATTTTATTACTGATGCTGTTGTTTTCAATGAGACAACTGTCCTTAATTAAATATATACATGTATTTATTACCTATGTGTACATAGTCAAACAATTGCTCTTTCAAAGCAAATCAAATATAGGTGGATGTCTATTAAACAACAGAGACTGTTTAAATTTTTTTAAAAATGCACGTAGTGAATGAGTTTTATTTCTATGCACATTCCCAGCTCAGCAAATAATTTTGGCTTGTGAAGCTTAGATGTACCTAACGGGTGGTGTCATCTTTTTTCATTCCTGTAGAAGTCGAGTAAGATTCCCTTTAGAAAGCTGAACACGGGAGCTACCGTCACTACCTGGAGATGTTCTGTGGAAGGCAGGGCCTGGTTTCTGTAGCACATGGACCTAAAACACTCCTGGGAGGTTAGCACAGTTACGCACGGTACAGCACTGTAGGCAAATAGTAATCACGTCGGGATGCAGAGAAGAATAAAAGGATCCATCAAAGAATTTGCCCAAAGAAATCATTTCAGTGTCTCACTTCTGAAAGAGCAGCGGGCCTGCAGAGTGCCACTGAGCTGCTCTCCTTTCACAGGGATGACTTTCGCCACAGGAGGGCTCCCATATGAAAAAGGAAGTCAACTATTTATAAAGAAATTAATCATAAAAACAGATAGTTGAAGCAAAATGCACTGAAATAAAGCTAATGTGGTGTTTGCTGATTAGCGCAGATCAAACGCCGGCAAACTGGCCACGGGAACCCCAAATAACTGTGGGAGATGCACAAACCACCTGTTTAACATCATGCAGCTCTTCGAGGACCTAGGCGTTATCCAGGGACTCCCGCAGTTGTTAGAGCCACCGCCCACTAAAGCTTCGCCCACGGTGAGCACCACGGTGTCCCTCCCCACAGTTCCCCGAAGTAGGAAAGATAATCGCGTGTAGTTCTATAATGTGTTAAAAAATTACTCATCCATCAACTAATACATTTATTTATCCCCCCCCCCCAAAATGACCACATTTTTATAATGGGTGTGACCAGGGCTAGGGGCACCCAGGAATGTGCTATTGAATCTTTTCTTTTTGGGGAGCATGGATGTTCTCACGTTTTTCCTTCCCGAGCAAAGAGTCCCACTGGGGGCAAACCCAGCTTCTGAGGAACACCTGTGCACCCAGGCAGGTGCGGGCGGGGCTAAGGCCACACGCCCCCAGGGATAGAGGTGCCAGGGCTCCAGGCTCTTGTTCCCAGATGCTCTCCACAGTAAGGAAGGTGCTAGCAAGTTTCCTGGGTGAGTGAAGAGCTATCCAAGAAACACCATTTGCCCCATACCTGAAAATAGAGCAGAGGAGTTTTTTATTAGGTTGTTAAATATCGAATGTCCCATTTCCTTAAGTACTAAGTTTGACAGCCGCTATCTCTGACATTTCACTCTGACGCTACTTGTTTTAATGTGAAGGCACATACCGGTTCTTTCAAACACATAGTTGGGCTTGTGATTATCTTTCAAAAAAATTTTGGAGCAATTTGTGAGAAACCATGGATAAGCCAAAAAAAATTCGTCTTATTTTTGAATGTGAGTTCCATCCTAGAACCAGTGCAGCACAGACAGCTTGAAATGTCGAAGAAGTGTTTGGAAAGGACATGGCTGATGGACACACAGTTCGTTGATGGTTTGAGAAGTTTGGTTACTGATATTAAAGTTTGGTTACTGGTCACCTGGGCGACCTGAGACCAAGGTGGATAATGATGAGCTGAAAGCTGTAGTGGAAGCGAATCCATCTCCACCTACGCGTGAATTAGCAGCAAGGTTTGACGTTACTATGCCAACAATATTGGACCATTCAAAGCAAATGGGCAGGTCAGGGCAGCTGGATAGATGGGTTCCACATGAATTAAATGAGTGTTAGAAGAGAAATCGTCTGAAAGTTGTCCTTTCTTTGCTGCCACCACGTAAAGGCGAACCATTTCTACACTGCATTGTTACATGTGACGACAAATGGATTCCTTTTGACAATTGCAAGTGTTTGACACAATGGTTGGATAGAGATGAAGTTCTGAAACACAGTCCAAAACTGAATATTCAGGAAAAAAAAGCTAATGGTATCTGTTTGGTGGTCCAGCTCTG
The DNA here is from genome assembly GCA_008750895.1 of Mirza zaza. Lineage (NCBI taxonomy): Eukaryota > Metazoa > Chordata > Mammalia > Primates > Cheirogaleidae > Mirza > Mirza zaza. The sequence goes on along the minus strand of VSMD01032186.1, from coordinate 64,487 downwards.
GTATCATCCACTACAGCTTCATGAAACCTGGTCAATTAATTACAGTGGATGGCTACTGTGGCCAGCTGGGTGACATGATGGACATGCTCGTGAGTAAGCAGCCGAGATTGGTCAATAGGGACAGGCCAATCCTGTCTCACGGGGAGAAGTGGCTGGGTCCTTAATAGATTCCACCTGTCTGCCCAGACTTGTCCTGCACCCGGCCCCTCCAGGGCTGCAGATATGGCTTAATCCTGCCCAAAGTTACTGATTTTTCTCAGTGCACTAAAGGCCAATCCTGTTGCGAGACCACATGCCACACAAAAGTAACCCTTCTCAACCTACAGAAGCTGGGCTTGGAAACTGTTTGTTTTAACTCTGATTGCATGCACTCTACTGGGATGATTTGGTCAGAAATTCACATTCGTGTGTTTCGTGTTCTTTAGCTGCACCATGAGAGGGTTGGATTTCTAAGGCACCATGTTCTGGGTCTAAACTTCCGTCGCCTTGTTTGGGAAGCGGGGCTCATTTCCGATGAATTTAGTTTTGTGATGTTCTCTAACAAAGGGGAAGGGACACAACATTTCCTTTTGACTCACGTTCCAAACGCACGGGGAGCCTCCCGGCCTCACTGCCTCGTGGTGTCCAACCTCAGGGACAGGGGACCCTGGTGCCTTTCCAAGGTACTCGGATGAGCCCTGCAGAGAGTGCCCCCCCGTCGGGGCACAGGGTGGGCCTTCCACCTTGGTGGTCTGACTACCCGACACCCAGAATACCTCCCTCCCAGGGTGACAACGTAATCCAGGCTACAATGAAACCCAGGCGACAACTGGTCAGGTTGTTTTGGCATCACAGAGACCAAAGCAGACCCGGAGACCAGCCCGCAGAGGGAGTGTAGTCGGGGGCTGCCATGCTCCAGCTGGGTCTTTGTAAGGACAAAAACGTGCCGTCACAGGGTGTGCAAGGGAAAAAGATCCCCGGCCCAGGCTGAGGGCCTGTTAGGAAAGGCGGCCTACCAGGAACGTTTGCAGATTTACGAGAGGAAGGACTGTGTGAGAAGTGGTCTTGGCATTGTGCCCGGCCAGAGGAGTCTTCGCAAGGGTAAGCGATGGGGGAGCCCTGGCGGTCAGCGCCATCCTCGCGCTCTGTCGGTTCTTTGCTTTTAACACACTTACAGGCTGTGTGACCGTCATCAGCAGCCTTAGACACCGAAAGGCTTTCCGAACCATGCGCTTTAAGCATTGACGTGACTCGGCTGTCATCTGCTTTAGCCTTCGGGTCTCAAATCTAAGCCGAACATTTAAACTCCGGGAATTGCTGTGCACCGACGTCCACCCGCTGAAGTTCATGCGGGTATGTGCGCACATAGTCGTGATCCCGCACTTCTACATCTTTACATTAAAAAAAAAACAAACAATATGTGCTTTGCAGGCTCAACGGGATGGTGGTGAGTTTGCAGGTTTTCTGTGCATCTGCTTCTGTCTTGGTTTTGACCGCGTGTGGTCTCACACGTCAAAACTGCGGCCGGTGTGAGCAGAGCGATTGGTAAATGCGTTTTGTGGCTTTTGTGGCACACATTTAGCTACACTGACTGTTTAATACCTGGGGTTGGATACATTTCAGGGCCATCAGATTTATTTAGAGAATGGAACTTTCCCAGCTGGTCATTAACTGCTCAGTAAATTGTCTGAAGATCGATTGCTATTGCTGGATTAATAAAACCCATATTAAGAAACCGAAGTTAATGATGAAATTCCTGGGGCCCCTTTCGGGCACCACCTGGCACCTGCTGTCACCTGAAGACCGACACGAGCCATGCAGTGAAAATTGGTGGCTAAAAAGCTTTGCTGCTGCAGGGCAGGGTTGGCTGGGTGGCGCCGCATCACCTGGGAACTTGGGGTTGGTTGCACCCACCCCTGGTTCCCGCCACACGCAGCGTCTCGGGGAGGTGGCAGTCCTGCGGGCAGACGGGTGTGCGCAGACGTGGAAGGGTCTGCCTCAGGAAGGAAGGGGTCATCGTGATCTTCTACCTGTCCTCGGGGTCTCCCAGGAGCTGGACGCTCAGCAGGGACCCTGCGGGTGGAGCTCACTGGTGGCTGCCAACCCCTCTCGGGGTATGGGCCGGGCAGAGCTCTCCGCCTCCCTGTGCCGGGGCTGGGACAGCCTCGCTCCCAAGGGCCCTGAGCCGCTCCCTTGGCAGGGGGTGGGGGGGTGCAGGGGGGCACTGGGAGGACGAGGAGGGCTGGGCACGAGACCCACTTCGCAGGACAGGGACTCTGGGACGGATCCCAGCTGTGGGGGCCGAGGAGGTGGGCATGTCTGTGTGCGTGTGCCTGTGCTTCATATATGCGTGTGGTGTGTGAGTATACACGTGTATAGCACGTATGTAGGTAGGGTGTGTGTGTGGTAGGCACAGTGTGTGGTGCCTTGTGTGTGTGATGTGTGTGTGCTGCGTATGCATGGGCAATACATGTGTGGTGTGTGTGGCATGTGTGTGGTATGCATAGTGTGTGGTATGTTGTGTGTGTGATGTGTGTGCTGCATATGCACAGGCAACACGTGTGCGCGTGTGTGTCATGTGTGTGGTATGCACAGTGTGTGGTGCATTGTGTATGTGAGACATGTGCTGCGTATGCACGGGCAACACGTGTGTGGTGTGTGTGGCGTGTATTCAAGGTCTGCGCAAATCCCCCTTTATCAGAGTAGCAGACCGGGTCCAAGCAGCTGCGATCTGCCGCGGCGCCTGTGGTTTCCGGTGTTTCTGCGGCCGAGTCGCTCTGGAGCGGCGCGGGAGAACGAGCAGCGCTCTGCACTAAGGAGAGCATCACGCAGCAAGGGGCCCTGAGCTGGCTGCACACTCCGTCAGACGCCGCGGTGACCGCTGGGCCGTCGTTCCAACAAACGGCTACCGAGCCGGCTTCGTAGCTGTGGCCTGGCGGCCTCGCAGTGCGGGGGCGGCGTCCCAGGGTAAACAGAGGCGGGGCGCCGTTCAGATGCTGCGCAGGGCGCGGGCAGGCGCCGGAGACTGCCGCCATCTCCCAGGCCCTCCACCGGGCGAGCGCCGCGCATAGAGGAATTTCCATATTTCTGCAAACTCACAAAGAGCGAGTCGTCTCCCTTTCGTATTTAATAAAGATCTCCCCGTCAGCTGCAGCCGGTGATAAGTGCAATATCCTTAAATGGTTAATCCGGGAGCAGGGCTCAAGTGCCTTCCGAGGGCTGGGGCGGGGCTGCGGGGGGACGCCGTGTGCATTTCATAAACCCGGGAAAAAGATTTCTTTCTTTCTTTCTTTTTTTCTTTTTTTTTTTTTTTTTTGCTTTGGCTTTTTACTCTATCTTAAATGCTTTATTTTTCAGGGGCGAGATAAGGCCTGGTTCTTCACGTAACACTAGGGCTTAGCCATCCCCGCGTCTCTCCCCGTTAAGGAAAAGGTCCTGTCTGGGCACAGATGTCTCAGATTAAATTGTATCTCATCGTCCTTACAGAGCTCAGCGCTAGATGAACTGCCAACAGGGCCGTAGGCAAGGACTAAATTGCTTTGGTTTCAGTACACAGCGAATTTGGCTCAGACAAGCCGAATCAGTACATTAAATGCGAATCCCTCGCAGATTTGAAAGCAGCCTTTAGCACAATTATTGACTGTGAGTGATGATTGTGTCTAATTGAAGGAGACTTCTGCTACCTGTGGCTCGGCGGGAGTCCGCCCTCGCCGCGGCACGGCGCTGCCTCCTAATTCAATGTTCCGGCGCGAGAGCCGGGTGGCAGCCCGACGCCGACGTGCACACGCACGGTCGATAAACTTTAATAAACTTCACGGGCTCGGTAACCAGGCCGAGGATACAATTCGATTTTTTAATTCAGGAATGGGAAATCGCTAACAAGGAGGTTGGGCTGCAGCAAGGTATTGTCACCTCCCCGTGTGCGGCCACCACCACGGAATGGTGGGACACGTCCTTCCACGACCCCGGCCACGTGGCCCCGGCGCCCTCCTTGCCGGTCTCTCCAAGCCCCCTGGGGCCCGCCGCCCGGCGTCTCGGACGAGGACCCGCGTTCAGCAGATGGGTGAGGGAAACAAAATAACGTGGCGCGTCTGTGACGGAGGTCACGCCAAACTCGAGGAGACGGGGCCGGGTCCCTGACGGATCCTGCCTGTCCGCCCAGGCCCGCCCCACACCCGGCCACTCCCACGCCCCAGATATGGCTTAATCCTGCGCAGAGTATTGATTTTTCTCAGTGAACTGAAGGCGGTTTTCTCTTGGGTCTTACATTTAGAATCTTATTTTTCTTGTGTTCTTTGAAAAAAGACGCACACACACACACACACACACACACCAGCAGACCCTGTCAATGTGTTGGCTGTGGATGTCTCTTTCCCCAAGCGTGTGTGTGCATGTGTGTGTGTGTGTGCGTGTGTGTGCGCGTGTGTGTGTGTGCGCGCGCGCGCGCTTTTAACCCCCTGGCAGCTTTCTAGTTCGAGTAAATTAATCCTGAACGAGCACTTAGTCCACTTGACATTATTTTAAAGAGCATTTCACGGCAGGATTTGTAAATAAATTCCTTTCCTTCCCCGAGACCCAGAGCTCAGCCACGCTCCTCCGTGCGATCATTCTTCCCGCCTGGTCGCCAGGGCTGCTGGCCAGTAATGTTCCTTGTGAGGCATGGGCCAGCGTCCACATGGGTCTGTGCATGATGCTTTGTGAACGGGAGCATTTGTTAGAGCGGTGATGGAGGCACAGCCCTACAAGGGGCCGAGCTGACGCTGGAAATAGGCCGCCTCACACACCGAGCTGCAGCGGGGCGTTCGCCCTGGCTGTGGCTGGGAAGGGTCCCTCTCGTCTGCCTTGGGACAGTGGGGACCCTGTTGTGACGTGGCCTCAGTTCAGATGCACGCGTCCCGCCACCTGTCTTAGGGAGACCCAAGGTGAAGCACCTCTGTTAGGTTCACGAGAAGCTTATGCAGCTTTTGGTTCAGTGTTTAGACTGATACCTGCATATCAGGTCGCCGTGTCAAGACGGCACCGTGCCTTCCCCTGGTCCTTCCTTCTGCTAAGCCATGTAGGCCGTAGGGGAAGTCATTTGGGAGTGTGAGAGGAGCCAACCGCTGGGAGCGCCGCTAGCCCCGATTCCATCACAGACCCCTCCCCACAACGCAGGTGGCCCCTTTGAAAGACAGCTGCCCTACGTATTTTAAGACTATCATGAACATAAAAAGGGTCACCCTTTGTGATTTAAAAACGGCAACAACAGCAGCAAACAGCATGCCAGGTGACACACATTCATCCGCGGCTGTTATTTTTCACTTCTCACTCACTGACCCGGCAGCAAGTGCCTACCGAATGTTAGGGACGGACGGAATGAATCTGCATTCTGGAGCTCTTCTCCCCGTTGTGATGGCACGTGGAGGTGGGGCCTGTGGAGGTGATTGGGTCCTGCGGTGGCGCCCGCAGCACGGGCGAGACGCGGGAGGGGGTCCTTCCGCCCTCGCTGCCAGGGGAGGGCCCAGGAGAAGGCGCCGTGGGTGAGAGCCGGGAGCGGCCAGCTCCAGACACCGGCCACGCGGGCACCTGGGCCTGGGGCTTCCAGTCCCCAGAACCGTGGGGAAGGAATGTTGCTGGTTAAGCCTCCCAGCCTGGGGCAGGAAGGCTGACCTGGCGGGGTCACCGCGTGTCACCGCAGCCACTGCACTGGCACAGCACAGAGGGGCGCAGACTCTGCCGGTGCAGACGAACAGCACGTGGGAGGCCACCACGGCGGTGCCAGCAACCCACGGCGCTCCAGCGCACGGCTTCCAGACTGAAGAGACGACACAGGGAGTGCCCGTCCGAGGCCTTTGCACGCAGTAGGTGTGCGATGCTACAGCAATTGACTGAGCTGAATCGAACTCCAGGACCCGAGAAGAGGGAGACTGAGCCTCCCCTGGGAGCCCAGAGACGCCATCCTGGCCAAGGAGAAAGCAGATCCGCTAATGAGACCTGCCTCTCTCGAGGCCTCCTTTTCCTCAACCCTCTCAGCAGCGCATGCTTTTATTTGGTGAGACCTTATCTTTGTCAAGTGCGAGGTTGACTAAAACGAACAGAACAAGCTTACAGGAAAATTCTAGACCCTCAATGAATCAAGAAGAAAAAAAAAAAAGTCCTGCTTTTCTTAAGAAAGTTTAATTTTATGCAAGTTCCAGCACCCCTGGTCCCCCTCCTGTGGGGCAAGTGTAGATTGTAGAGAGATGAATTTCTCAAACAGACTGCTGCGTGCTTCTGTCGTCCTTCCTCAAATGATCTAGCAGCTGATTTTATTCTCTTATTTTTTATCAGTTTTTATTCATATTTTATTCACATTTGCATATTTAAAATCTACTTGCCTAGAATTGTGTAAGTAGTCTTTTTTTAAATTTCAGAATATTACAGGGTAGTATCCCAAGAATGGAAAAGCACTACATGTACTCACCAGCAAATTGGTATTAACTGATCAACACCTAAGTGCACATACAGGAATAACATTCATCGGGTGTCACGCAGATGGGGGTGGGGGGAGGGGACGGGTATATACGTACATAACGAGTGCAAAGCACACCGTCTCGTGGATTGATACCCTTGAAGCTCTGACTATGGTGGGGAAGGGGAAGAAAGGCAACACACGTAACCTAAACATTTGTACCCCCATAATATGCTGCAATGAAACAAAAATAAAAAAAATATTACAGGGGTACACACATTTTGGTTACATGAATTGCTTTTGTGCAGTTTGAGTTGAAGATATCAGTATGCCCACCCCCAGACAGTGTGCATTGTACCTATTAGGTGTGTATTTGCCCATCCCCTCCTTCTTCCTGCCACCTGCTTGCTTTCTGATGAATGCTGTTTCTATATGTGCACATGTGTGTTGATCAATTAGTTCCAATTTAATAGTGAGTACTTGTGGTGTTTGATTTTACATTCTTGCCATACTTCACTTAGAAGAATGATTTCCAGTACCATCCAAGTTGTTAAAAAAAAAAAAAAAACACTAGTTCACCATTTTGTGTGTGTGTGTGTGGTTGAGTAGAACTCCATGGTATACATATACCACGTTTTGTTAATCCACTCATGCATTGATGGACACGTGGATTGATTCCTCATCTTTGCAATTGTGAATTGTGCTGCAATAAGGATTCTAGTACAAGTGTCTTTTTGATAAAATGACTTTTTTTTTTCCTTTGGGTAAATACCTAATAATGGGATTGCTGGATCAAATGATAGGTCTACTATTAGTTTGTTGAGATAACTCCACACTATTTTCCACAGAGGTTTTACTAGTTTGCAGTCCCACCAACAGTATGTAAGTGTTCTTTTCTTTCCACATCCACATCAGTATCTGTTGTTTGGGGACTTTTTGATAAAAGCCATTTCTACTGGTGTTAGGTGATATGTCATTGTAGTTTTGTTGTCCATTTCCCTGATGATTAGAGGTGTTAAACCTTTTTCATTATTTGTTAGACATTAGTCTATCTTATTTTGAAAAGTTTCTGTTCATGTCTTTTGCCAACATTTTAACAGGGTTTTTTGATTTTTTTCTTGCTGATTTGCTTGAGTTCTTTACAGATTCTAGTTATTAACCCTTTATGGGATACATAGCATGCAAATATATTCTCTCATTCTGTAGGTTGTCTATTCACCCTATTGAATGTTTTCTTAGCTGTGCAAAATCTTTTAAATTTAATCAGGTCCTGTTTATTTATTTTTAGTGTTGGTGTGATTGCCTTTGGAGTCTTTTTCATAAATTCCTTGCCTAGGGTTTTTCCAACATTTTCTTCTAGAATTCTCATAGTTCCATGCCTTAGGTTTAAGTCTGTTATCCTTCCTGAGTTAATTTTTGTGAGTGGTGAGAGGTGTGGATCTGTTTCAGTCTTCTACATGTGGCTATTTTTCCTAGACCTATTTATTGAATAGGAAATCTTTTTCCCATACTATGTTTTTGTCTGCTTTCTCAAAGATCAGATAGCTATATGAAGATGGTTTTATATCTGGGTTCTTAGACTTGTTCCATTGGTCTATGTCTCTGTTCTTCTGCCAGTACCCTGCTGTTTTGGTTACCATAGCCTTGTAGTATAGCTTGAAGTCTGGTAAAATGATGTATCCCAATTTGTTTTTGTTGTTGTTGTTGTTTTATTTAAGTTTGCTTTGGCTATTTGGGCTCTTTTTTGCTTTCATATGAAGCATGGAATTATTTTTTTCTAGATATGTGAAAAATGACATTGGTATTTTAATGGGGATTGCACTGAATCTGTAAATCACTTTGTGTAGTACAGACATTTTGACAATGTTGATTCTTCCAATCCATCAGCATGGTATGTTTTTCCATTTGTTTACATCCTCTGTGATTTCTTTGCTCAGTGTTTCCTAGTTCTCCCTGTAGAACTCCATGCTTTCCCCATTGTGGAAGCAGCAAATTCCCTCATGTTGACCATGTGTCCTGGTATACAAAGTCCCCCCTCACCAGGCTCCATGGTGGTTCTCATGAAATCTGAAAAAAAATTCTCTCAGGGTGTATTTACAGGGGACCTATTAGATCAAACTTAGCATTTTTCCCCCAAAATATGGTGAACACTTAAGCACGATCATTATTGCTTGTTTGCTCAACATTTGAACAATCCCAAGAGCACAGACATCACCCACTAGATCATACATCACATTCTCAGCCCAGTCAGTCACCAGCGATGAGACCCTGGTTCCAGTGGCCCCCAGACACTTGTGGCTGCAGACTGTGCCATGTTGCAGACCACTGTGGGGGTGCTTGGTATCTTTTCAGATGTGCAATATCTCTGCAACGTGTATCACCTCTGCTCGCTCTCAGACACCAGATCAACATGGTCTGAGATGGCATGCTCCATCCCAAATACTTCACCCTCCTAACTGCCTCAGTGAGGCCCAAATCCACTTGGTTATAAGGTGTTGTTGAGAAGCATAGCTCCAAAGCATTCACAGCCCACTTATTTTGCTAATGTTTCAAATACATCAACAGTTGAAAAATTAGATTAGAGCCGGCCGGGTACAGTGGCTCACGCCTGTAATCCTAGCACTCTGGGAGGCTGAGGTGGGTGGATTGTTTGAGGTCAGCAGTTTGAGACCAGCCTGAGCAAGAGCGAGACTCCGTCTCTACCAAAAATAGAAAGAAGTTAATTGGACAGCTAAAAATATACAGAAAAAATTAACCAGGCATGGTGGTGCATGCCTGTAGTCCAAGCTACTTGGGAGGCTGAGGCAGAAGGATTGCTTGAGCCCAAGAGTTTTAGGTTGCTGTGAGCTAGGCTGATGCCATGGCACTCTAGCCCACACAACAAAGTAAGACTTTGTGTCAAAAAAAAAAAAGAAAAGAAAAATACTAGAGTTGTTAATACATGAGTGTGTATAAACATGTGCACACATACATGTATATACAGAGATAGACTTATTTTAATTATTGTAGTCTTCTATAGTATATATAATATACACATATACATTCTACGGAGTAAATATACATGTTCTATATGTAAACCACATGCACACACATGCTCATGTATTAATCATTATGGAATTCTGTAACATATATGTATTGTATCTTCTATAGAGAATCTATATTTACTACATATATAGAGAGAATTTATTTGTATATATTCTATATACAAACCACATGCACAAGCATAAACTCATGTAATAGTCATTGTAATAACTATAATGTATCAAATATATATGCTTAATATATACAGTATATATATATACACACATATATTTATGTACAAACAACACAAACACTACTATCCATTGCAATGAAATCCTCACTGTTGAGGGTAAAATGCATATTTGTATTTTCTTAACCTTTTAAAGGCTGGAGCCTTATACCTCCTCCAGTGTAAATAATGTATTGAAGTAAAATATAGACTGTCAAACCCAAGCAACAATTAATTATATAGCACATAAACCCTGCCTTCCAAATGACTAATACAGAGTACTTCGTGCATAAATGTTTCTCTGAATTTTGTTTGAACTACTAACCTCATAACATCAGATGGTGCAGTTGGGATAATTTTCATTAGAAAAATAATTATAGGCTAAATATGGTTAATAAAACATTAACTATAAATTGGAATATTTGAAAAGCATGTCCTTCTCAAAGCAGCTTCTAATGAATTTTGATGAAAATACCATGATTACTTAAGGAAAAGAAATAAATATGATTATTACACACAATTGTGACACTAATGATTTACAAAAATCTTTAACTGAGAAATAATTATTCAGAGCAACCCACTTCATAAAATGGATGATTACAAGAAGAGAAAAAAATAATTGTTCAAGACTGACGTAACAGTTGGTCCAATTTTGACCTCACTCTAAGATTCATGAACTTGTAGTTTACTAGTGAATCATAAACGCTTTGAGTTTTAAAGTTTGAAATCGTATTAAAATATAAACTTCTGTTGAAATACTGAACATTGATTTAAACATTGATCAGCTCTGAGGAAGGGCGCTGTCTCCCAGGCCAGCCTGCGGGGCGGGGACCCACCAAGGCCAGGTGCTCCAGACGCTTGGCCGGGTGCTGGTGGCCCCAGGTGCCCTCGGGGCCATGCCGGGAGATCTGCCTCCTACCCGTGTCCTTCCGTGAGATCCATTCGATCCCACATTCAAAACTGGTGGAAATCCGAGCTGGACTTCCACCCTTGGGGGACGCGGGCTCGGGGTCTCCTGGGTGACAGGTAGAGAAGCAACTCTGAAGGCAGCTCCCCTCTTGTGCCGGGTCAGTGGTCCCGCCGCCAGGGACAGGGAGAGTCTCAGGAGGGCTGGGGGAGCCCAAGGCCGCCCCTGAGGTGGCTCAGCCTTTCTCTGGGGTTCCGAAGATTCCCGCTGTGTGCACGCCCGAAGAAGTGCTTTTCCCGACTCCGACGTCCCGGAGAATAGTAAGCTCACAGGTTGCCCCCCACTCCTCCTTCCCCCCTGCCCCGCTCCTGCACCCCCTAGCCGATGAGGCAGAAGGACTTCCCTTCACCTGCACCAGTTATCTGTGCAGTTTTGCAGTCGTTTCCAAAGCCCTTCACCATGCTTCTTCATCTGTTGCTATCTTTTCAGGAAACTTGCAAAGCAGAACTGTCATTGTATTTTATTTTTTGACCTAAAACGGAGATCAAAGGCTGTGACCTTGTGACCTGACGGCTGTCACCCAGCAGGGCTGAAGGTGCCAGGGGCGGGCTGGCGTACACGCCCACAGCCCTGCACTCACCGTGCCCGGATGTGCTCACGGCCGCGGCGAGGCCCAGGTGACAGTGGGCTGCAGAGGGCAGCTCCGGTCCTCGGGTGTCAGGGACGCCCCCAGCCTTTGGAGACGGCGTCCCTCCTTCTGTGCCGTGGGCCTGGGTCGCCCTTCCCCACAGGCCCCTGGACAGGCGGCAGAGGCGGCCCAGACCCACGTCCACGCCGCAGCCTGCGCTCCTCACTCCCGGGCCTGGGGCGGCGACCGCGTGTCAGTGCACAGGCAGAGCTCTGGCGCCTGACCCCGTGGGACGGCAGGTGTTCCGGCCACGCTCTGGAGACAGGAAACCGCGGTGACTCGTGTCAGTGACGCTGCCTGGTTTAGAAGCTGTGACAGCGCTGTCTGAATCCAGGTCCTAGCCCGGCGACGGCTTCACGGGACAGAAGGAAAGGGAAGAACCGCTCAGCTAGAGAGTGTGGCGGGGAGGCAGAGGCAGCAGTTAAAACTGCCCGGCCAGGCGGGAGAACTCTAGTGACAGCTACATGTTACTATGCCCATTTATAGAGGGGAAACTGAGGCTCAGAGAGGCACCCCATGACAGATGGTGGGACTGAGCCACTGTCTGCGTGCACATGGGAGGACCCAGTATCTGTTTGCTCCTTTAGCATCAGGCCGTCATGACAGGGTCCCCCAGCCCTGCCCAGGCCCCTGTGAGCTCACTGATGGCAGCCACCCACCCTGGGTAACTCCAGCAGGTGCACCTGGCGGCAGGAAGTTAGCGGCACGTCCCAGGCCCCCCAGCTGTTTTGGCTCTGGAGCGTCTGCCCTGGCCCTGGCAGCTAGCCACCCTCCCTGGGGACCCCCCCACGGAGCACCAGCACCCCCAGACCAATGACTCCAGGGCACATGGATTCCTTTTCCCAGGAACTACATGTGATTTGACAAATGAGCAGAAATCTCTGGCACAGTACATTGGGGATTTTTTTTTCTGGTCTGAAAGTTTGAAAAATAAGTTTGAGATGTCACAATGGTCTGAACACAGCTTTCCTCGCTTGTGTGTCATGGGCAGGGGAGGGGACAGCTGTGCAGAGCCTGAGAGCCGGGCAGGCCCGGCCCGGGAGGGGACATTCTGGGAAACGTCCACGCACTGGCCCTGGCTGCAGACTGCAAACTCCTCGGTAGGACTCAACGCCACCAGGAAAACATCAGGCCTGCAAAGATGTTTACGGTAACAGGGACGAGGAGTGGGTGGAAGAGAACGGTCCTTACTCGGAGAAGGAATGTCCCCTGAGAAGGTCTCGTCCCACAAGGAGCAATGATCCCTCCAAGGAAGCTGAGCTCAGACTTGCGTCGATTGTGTTCGTAACACGTCACATTCGGCTCCTCCAAGATGCCGCCTCTCCAAGCAGGTAGCTTTCGTCCAATTCCCCTCCAGCGAGACTGTGGTTTAAGGCAAGGTAGCTTTGTCCACGCGTTTTCCATAATCCAGTGAAGAAAAGCCACGTGTGACCTTGAGCCGTCGTGGCAGCTCTGGGCTCCCTCGTGCCTGCTGGGGAGGGGCAGGGCTGGCGCTGGGGAGCTGCACCCCCTCTCCCGGCTCCCGTGTGGCTCGATGTGCCCAGCCCGTGGCTTCCTTGTGTCTGCTGGGCACCAGACTGGGTGTGAGGTCTTCCTCGTCCTTGCACTAGCGCTGGAGTCACTTGGAGCCCAATGCTGGAAGGAGCCAAACCCCAAATTTTGGGCACATTGCCAGGCCTGGGAGCACTCAGCAGGAGGCTGGAGTAAGGACCTGAGCACCTCCGGAGTGCAGGGCGGGAGGCCAGCTCTGGGGCCCTGCCCCCTGTCCAGTCTGTGATGGCATCCAGCAGGCCAAGAGGGTGCCCTGCGCCCCACCCCTTCCGAGCCCCACTGGGAGAGGGGAGGCGGGTGGTGGGTGGTGGCAGGGTGTGTGTGCAAGTGCCCTCCCCAGCCTAGGCAGCTGGGACAGATCCTGGAGAGGCAGCCACATGGCCTGGGCCCTCTGCCCTCTGCCACACCTGGTACCACAGGTGCACGTCCCTGGCTCAGCACAAACCAGCCCTGGTCAGACGCTCCTGCCTCAGTCCAGGCCCCGAGGGACAGCCGTGTGCCCTGTCGGCTCTGCGTGTTGCCTGCGTCCACCCCTACTTTCGGGGGTTGCTGCCTTCTCCCTTGGCTCCTCCATGATCAGGCCGTTTCTCTCCTGTCCACCCCACACTCCTCACTGGCCACTCTTGGCCTGGCCCCAAGACTGCCAGCTGCCTGCCAGTCACTCCTGAGCCCTCCTGGGGGAGTCCAGACACTAGCACTAACCACGGAGCTTTCCTAGGCTTCTAGCTCCTCCTTTGTCAACTGTGGGCATCGTCCCTGCACCCTCAGGCAGGCTGGCCCGACAGTTCTCCGCTCTTCCCGATGCTTCTTTTGGGACATGCCCGCGTGGTTTGGGGCTAGTCGTGTTGGATGTGCCCAGCTCTGGGCCAACCTCCACAGCTCCGCAAACTGGCCCTGCACAGAGCGGGGCCCAGCGAACGCCTGCTGCAGGATTAAAGACGCAAACGGAAGCTCCTGAGTGGACCGTGGGCCTCCCTGACCAGCGCTCCCCTCGCCTAGCAGTGGGAACTCTGGGGGCACAGGCCAGGGGACGCCGTGGTGACAGGGAGTTTGAGCAAACAGGGTTTGGAAAACCCAGGCTGGCGCAGGAAGCGCCAGGGATGAACGGATTTCAGAGCCAAAGCCGGCGGGCAGGTGGGGGTACAGGTGGCGTGCGGTGGTGGTCTGCTTCCCGGCGGCTTTAGCGGGACTCCAGATAAACGACTTAGCGCGCAGAAAGTACCAGGGAATTCCCCACATACCATCCGCAGAGCGGAGAGGTGAGACTCACCCCGGCAGAGCTGTAATTATCACCAAGGCAGCAACTGCTCATTAGCTGCCACTCGGCTTCCCAAGAGTCAGACCTTCCTCTCCCAGCTGCCAGGGGACAGCAGGCTTCCGGTGACCTCGCCACCTGGGTTCAGGCCCGCGTGAGGGGCCCCACGCGGCACCCGAGGGGCTCCCCGGGAAATGCAGCTGTGCTTTGCTCATCTTGCAGTTATGTTGGCTCCTCCACGTTTTGCGTTTCCTGCGTGAGTGTGCGCAAGAGAGAGAAATGGCAATCGCACGGAACGTTTGAAGAGAGGCTAGAACATCCAAAACGCAGTTGCCAACATTTTTGGTGACTTCATTCATTGTCAGCGAATCAGAGACATGTGACTTAAATTACCATAAAAATCCACGTTTCGCAGTCAATGAGAACTGTCTCTGGCAAACGAACACTCAGCTGGGAGGCAGCCAGGCGCGGACCGAGGGCTGAGACGGTGCAGAGTTCCAGGGCGGCAGTGCCTGTGGCGGCCGGCCCTGCGGGAGGCAGGTGGCCCCTCGGGTGACCTGCCCTGTGCCCAGCTCCTGGGCCTGCGCCGGCCACCCCCGCCACCCCGGGGCCTTGCACGGCCCCCACTCCTTGACTGCGGCACTTGCTGCGCAGAGCCGCGCCGACCTGCCTGGCCCGCGGAAAGCACAGCTGTGGCTTCTCCGGGAGGCTGGGCACGTGGACACATACGACGGCTCGTGTCATTCTCCAGAAATCACTGGCGTCCAACTCCTTCCACATGGGAGTAAAAGAAAGAGAACTCCGTGGGGCAACCGCTATGCCTGTCCCATTTCCCACCGATGTGCAAAGGCTGCGTCCGGGCCATGCTCACGGCCAGGTGCTGTGTGATCCCAGGTGACAGATGAGAAACCGAGGCCATGATCACAATTCATGCCCCCGCTCCCCGGTGACACAGAAGGTCCCTGACTGCAGTCTCTGGCCCCCAAATCTGTCCTCTTTCTCTTCTGTCTGTTGCTCCAAGACAGTCTTATCCAACACACTCTGTGGGCTCCTCGAGCCTCTGGGTGCTGAGGGGCGGGTGCTAGTTGCGCTGGGGCACCTCCCTGATGACCGAGTCACCCAGGGTGGAACCACACGGTCACCGTGCCAGGCCGCCTCCTCTCCCCAACACTGCAGGAGGGGCTCTGCAGCCTGTGCAGGTCCACGGCCCTCCCTTCCCCCCACCAAGCTACCACTTTAGGTTGTCCCTTAGGCTGGGCTGGCCCCTCTCAGCCACACTTGGGATGTATTACGGGGAACACAGGCAGCTCTGTCCCATGTGCCGGGACACCAGGCACCCACGCTCCTGAGCTCAGGGCTCAGGTCCCAGGGGGAAACCCTCCCTGCCTTTCTCCGTGGCCTCTGACTCAAGTTCCAGGGAGGCTGTGCTGTCCCCGTGGAGCAGGGGGACCTCAGAGGGCTTGGCGGGGAGGAAGACGGAGCTGGTGCAGCACTGGTATTTCTCTGTCCCGTGTGTGCCACCACAGCTCCTTATGTGACCAACGGGGGCTCCAATGGGGCCGGAGCTCTGCTTTTCCTCCTCTCTCTGCCCTCATGCCTGGTCCTGGGAGCGAGCCCATGTCACCCTGGCGTTCTCGGGGCCGCACACGGCAACAGAGGGATATTTCACGGTGTTCAACAGCTCGTTTTCCCCCCAAACCGAGCCCCAGAAGGTGCAGCAGTCTCCTATGTGGCCAGGCACGGGGCACCTTGGTGGCCACAATGCAATTGGCGATTTTGCTGAAATGCAAGCAGGAAAACACTAATTTTATGAACTAGACATGCACTTTGTGAATGGCAGAAGTCATTCTTCACTTGCGAGAACACTGCCAGCCCATCCCCCAAGCCGCCCAGATGTGTATGATGATAAGAATTGAAATCTGCCTTTGCTGTTTCGCTGTCTTACTTGTCTTGGAAACTTCAGTCCTACACCTGCGTTTGAGGGAGGTTGTTCTGAGCGTGCATGTGTGGAGATAGAAGATAGAACCCAGCTCTCAGTTTTCTAGCTTTGGTTTCAACCAATGCTTAAATATTTAACCTTTTGGTGAGAGGCCCTCCGATGACACACCTGCAGGAGCCCAGGCATGGCACGGGCAGGCCTGCTCGGGCGGGCGTTCCAGCCCGTTCTCCCAGGCCTGCTGTTCTGCGCGGGGAGGAGCCAGGCCAGCCGTGGCATGGGGGTGGGGGGCATTCACACCGCAGGACAGGGACGGAGTGTGGCCGGCCCGCCCAGAGTCAGCCCAGGGTCCTCCCGCTGCTGGCCTGGGCCCCTCGAAGCCCTGCCAGGCTGCTCTGCCCAGCGTGGCTGCCCCTCAGCCCCTCCCCCCGCCCCTCCCATGCCTTCCTCCTTCCTCCTCTCTCTGTCTCTGTGTCTCTGTCTCTGTGTCTCTCTCAATGGCTTTCTGTCTCTGTCTCTCTCCCTTCCGGTTTCTGTCTGTCTCTGTCTCTGTCTCTGCCTCCCTGTTTCTGTCCTATGAACTTTCTTTCCCTTGAGACAGAAGGACGAGGAAGCCAGCTAGTTTCAAGAAGTCTCCCGGGCATTGAGGCCTGAAGGGCCTCGCTGGGTGTCCGACTGCACTGTCTTCACCCCTGCGGCCATGTGGAAGCTGCGTCCCAGGAGCCCCCTGTGGACGGCACCACGTCCCCCCGTGAGCCGAGGATGGCCCCCTGCACGGCGTCCTTTCTGTCTTACCCTTCTAGCGTTGTCTGGCGAACAAATTAGCTATTAGCAAAGCAATCTGAGGAAGACACTGTATACGTACAGCGTGGAGTTTTTTGTTTGTTTGTTTGTTTGTTTTTGTTTTTTGTTTTTTGAGACAGAGTCTCACTGTGTTGCCCAGGCTAGAGTGAGTGCTGTGGCGTCACCCTCGCTCACAGCAACCTCAAACTCCTGGGCTCAAGCGATCCTCCTGCCTCAGCCTCCCAAGTAGCTGGGACTACAGGCATGCGCCGCCATGCCTGGCTAGATTTTTTTATATATATTAGTTGGCCAATTAATTTCTTTCTATTTATAGTAGGGGTCTCGCTCTTGCTCAGGCTGGTTTCGAACTGACCCCGAGCAATCCTCCTGCCTCGGCCTCCCAGAGTGCTGGGATTACAGGTGTGAGCCACCGCGCCTGGCCAGCGTGGAGTTTTGACTGCCCTAAACCGCTAAAAATGCTGCTGATTCAATAAGTAGACGGCCACGTTCTCTTCCCGGGGAGCTGCCGCTGGCTCACGGGAGAGGCCCGGTGAGACCTGGCCTTTTAGAAAGATTGTGAGGAAAACGAGGGAAGGGGCCTGAGTTTGCCCACGCTATGTTCAGAGTGCGCCTGCCGGGAGCCGGGAAGTCGCCGCTGTGACGCGATTTGTCGGAGCGGGATCGATGGGTCCCCCGGCCCCGTGCTGGCCGGGGCCTGGCCTGGCAGCCAGGGGCCTGGACACGGCGCCACTTCAGGTTTGGCTGATCATCTTCTTAACGACGAACTGAGAGAGAAGAAAGGCCTGGAGCATAAAAAATAAAAGCAGTAAGCAAAGGGAACCCTGGCTTGTTAAATAGAAGGGCGACTTAGCCCCCAACGCCGGCGGCCTGCTGGGCCGGCCGGTTTCAGCAGCGAGCTCGGAGGGGGTTTTGTCGTCTCCCGAAGGAGCAGCTCCTAGAATGCTCAGCGACTCCATAGGAGGAACTGCGCATCTCGAAACGGGCAGATTAAAAGCAGCACGGTTTCCATCTGGAGGACTCCAGAGGTGGGAGGCGGGACGCCCCTGCTGCAGCCCAGCTCCGCGGGCGCTGTCTGCTTCTCTCTGAGCCTGAGCATTGTCTCCTCCGTCCCTCCCGAGGGCATCTGACGGGACCGTCTGTGGTCCTGCGTCCTCTGGTCTGGCCGCCCCTCCCGGGCTCTGTGCTTTGCAGCCTCGGCGCCGAGTGCCGATGCTTCTGGTCTTCGCCCGGGGCTCCCCTCGGATCCAGGTAGAGGGAAGATGGCCAGATGAGGGTCCCTGGAGCCGCACCGCACAACGTTCAGGGTAGACAGCGTGGCTTTCAGGTCATCAGTAAAGGAGACTCTGAGAGTGACCTGCACCCAGCTGTCCAGCCGTCCTCCCTCCCGTCACGAGCAGGCAGGTCACTGGAAGTCAGCGTCTCTGGCTCCGGAAGGCAAATGCTCTGTCTCGGTTGATTTTCTTCCCATCTACAGTGTACCCTGCAGCCCCCGGGGCTCGGAAAATATTTGCGGAGACTTTGACTTTCGCACCTTCCGCCGTCCTCCTCCCCACAGACCCCTCGTCCCAGCGCGAGGCCCATGTGCGAAAAGCAGCCAGCCACGCATCACCTGCACACGGGGGGACCGGCCTGTTAATGTGTCAGACAACGTCTCTGCGCGGAGCTGGCCAGCGCGGCCGGGCGACGAGAGTAGGCGATGGCTGCGCCAGGTGGAAACGGGCGTTTAATGGCAGCTGTTTCCCCCGCCTGGGAACCCGGACGCCGAGCAGGGGCAGCCCCGGGTTTCTGCTGCGGGAGGCGGCCAGGCCTGCACCGGCCGGGACTCAGGGACTGGGGACCCCGCCCTGCGACGGGCTCGCTCAAGGTGCCATCTGTGGGCGGTGCCGGGCGGTGGGCGTCTGTCTCCAGGGCTGGCTTGTCTCGTGAGGGCACGCTTCCGTGCTTCTAGAGAGTTCCTGGCTGTTAGCGTGCAGGTCTCCGTGCTGCAGGGAAGGTTGGACAGGCTCGCGGGCACACAACAGCACAGGCGGGGCGCTCGGCAGGGTGCGGGCAGTGCGAGTGAGGTGTGTACGCTCACGGGGACTTGTGATCGACGAGGATGCTGTGGTCCCCCGGTGAGCCGGTTTCCAGCTGCTTTGGAAAGGACAGTCTGCGGCAGCCAGGGCTCCCGTGAGGGCAGGACACTCGGTCATTGTCTAGGAACCTGCTCTACCCAGTCTACAAGTCTGCACACTACAATATTACCAACAGGACTGCGAGTGGCTTTTAGCATGCAAGATTTTAATCTTTGCAGGGTTCCTATATTTTAAGATGGAAAATATGAGTGTAAGAGTGAGCCGCTAAGTTCCAGTTGATGGTATAACCACAGCGAGTTGGTTTGCGGAGACACCGCAGCAGATCACCGCGAGCCGGTGGCTGGAGACAGCGGAATTGAGGCTTTTGCATTTTTGCAACCCGAGGCTGGGGATCCGGGACCCAGCAGGGCCACACTGCCTGCCAAGCTCCCGGGGGAATCCTCCTTCCTTGGCAGCTGTGTGGCTCTTGGCCGGGCGGTGTCACTACCACCTCTGCCTGGAGGGTCCCCGGACCTGCGTCCTGCCCCAGATCTCCCTTTCGACAGGCGGAAGGCAACAGAGACCCTCTCCCACCCCTCCCTAGAGTGCCCGCCCTCCCGGGACCTGCCGGCCACGGTCAGCTCCTGTCCACTCGGAGTCTCCTACACTTTGCCCTTCAAGGGCCAGCTTGGAAGAGCCCAGACACAGGGATCTGGACACACCCCTTTTGGACGACCCAAGCTCAAGATCTTTAATTTACGTGCATCCACCAAGATGTTTTTTCCAAACAAGGTCACAGTCACAGGGTCCTGTCCTGTCGGGGCATATTTTCACAGGGCAGCCGACTGTAAGTAGCTGTATGTCAAGTGCACACGTGCACTTGCATGTTGCTGCACGGGGTGGGGGCACATTCATAGTTGTCTTTCAGTGTCCCCTGTAGAGGTCAGTGTCCCTAAGAGTGGGGGGGCAGAGCACACAGGCACATGGGGAGTGCAGACAAGATCACCATGAAGCTCTGTCCTCTTCTCAATTATTTGTGCATCATAGGATGAAAAGTCCGGTCCTCAGCATATGAGTGTCTGCCCTAAGCAACAGGTAAGGAGAAAATGGCTGGAGCTCAGGGAGGACGGGAGCGCGGGTGCGTGGCTGGGCCGGGTACCCGCGCAGAGGAGGGTGGGCGCACGGGCTGGCCGGGGCTCTGGGCAGCCGTCGGTAACTACGCACGAGCCGCGTCTCCCGTGCTGAGACACTCGCACCTGTGTCTCCAGGGCCTTCCGGAGGCGCCGTGCGGTGAGGTTGCAGGTGTCTCTGCTAAGCCTGCGGACCCTCGCGGAGCGCCGTGTCCCGGAGGCCCTGAGCCGGCTGTGCGGGCTGCACACGCTGAGCTGCAGAAACCCAGAGGAGTGGATGGGGACGCCCTGGGGACAGACGCAGGGCGGGCCCCAGTCCTCTTCACAAGCAATGCGGAGTCTCCCGGGACAGCGTAAGGAAAGGCAGGGGCGAAAGGAGAATTGCAAGTCTCTGGGAATAGGAGAAAAACTCAGGTTGAAAGGAAGTTGGAGAAATATCTGCTTGGCGTTGGCAGCAAAGTGGTGCCAGGTGATTCGGTGAAACACGGAGTTCAAACAGCGTCTTCCCACAAGGGCCCAGGAGCCCAGAGAAGGGCCGGCGGGGGAGAAGGGGAAACTCGGGGAGGGAGGGGAGACGGCCAAGGACTGAGCCGGGCCTGGGTGAGGGTGTAGGAAACCCGCTTTCCCCAATCTGTTGTGTCCCAGCCGGGCATGTCCCGGGTGATGATGCGGCGTGAGTCCGGCCATGTGCACCCCTGCTGTTCATACATGTCCTCGTCCCTGCCTGCCGCTCATGGGGACCCAGACGCAGGAGCACCTGGTGGCATCGGGACAGGGGGCCCAGCCACAGCTCCCGTCTGCCAAGCCCGTCTGCCAAGGCACAGAGCAGACACACTCTCTTAGGCCTCAGAGCCACAGTTTCAGGAATCTTCAAAGTCACCTCTTCGTGGGTGCCGGCCAGTTCTTCTCCCCCAAAGAGTTCCGTCTACACAGAGTTTGGAGATCACGCTTCCCTTTGCGCGGGGCCGCGGCAAGCCTTCAGGCGGAAGACAGGTTTCCCTTCTTCTCCCTCGTGGCACGTCGGTGTTTCGCCACGAGCGAGGAATGTTCCAGAGGAAAGGGACACCTTGGGACCCAGTGAGTCTTCGTGGAGCCAGGAGCGAGCAGAGACTACTCCGTGTGGCCACACAGCCCTCCAAGGCTCCTCTGTCCACAAGGAGATGGCCCGCAGGGTCCACCTGGGACGTAGCTGTGGCCTTAAAGGGTTGTCGTGGCACCATCTCCCTCCGCTCCCCGCGCTGCGGCTCGAGACTCACTCAGGTGTGTGCGTGAAGTGGACCTCGTCTCTACGTGGCTTAAATGGCTGAGATCTGCTCTTCTGTAAAATCAGTTCCTGTGAAAATGTTTGTCATTACATGAATTAGGGGCAATAAAATGTCAGAAAGAGCCTGGTTAATAAAGGAACTGGGCAGGTGTTCACTGTCACATCACAGCCCAGCCTCATGCAGTGTGACCAGTGTGTGCAGTGTGACCAGTGTGTGCAGTGTGACCAGTGTGTGCAGTGTGACCAGTGTGTGCGGTGTGACCAGTGTGTGCAGTATGAGCCAGTGTATGCAGTGTGAGCCAGAGTATGCAGTGTGAGCCAGAATGTGTGGTGTGAGCCAGTGTGCGCAGTGGGACCAGTGTGTGCAGTGTGACCAGTGTGTGCAGTGTGACCAGCGTGTGCGGTATGAGCCAGTGTATGCAGTGTGAGCCAGAGTATGCAGTGAGCCAGTGTGCACAGTGTGACCAGTGTGTGCAGTGTGACCAGTATGTGCAGTGTGACTAGCGTGTGCGGTGTGAGCCAGTGTGTGCAGTGTGACCAGTGTGTGCAGTGTGACCAGTGTGTGCAGTGTGACTAGCGTGTGCGGTGTGAGCCAGTGTGTGCAGTGTGACCAGTGTGTGCGGTGTGACCAGTGTGTGCGGTATGAGCCAGTGTATGCAGTGTGAGCAGGCGTGTGCAGTGTGAGCAGGCATGTGCCATGTGAGTTAGTGTGTGCGGTGCACGGCATGTGTCATCCAGATGTGAAGTTCCTGCCCTGAGTCTGGCACTTAGGAGCGTCTTCAACCCCCTTAGGTATTTTCCTCCTGTTCTTCCCAACAGCATTGCTAAAAATAGCCAGTCTCTCTGTGTGATATTTAATTTTGGAAAAAAAAGTAAAATTAGTAACTGAATTGTTATAGGATTAGGACTATTAAATCCAACAATTACTACTTAGAGTGTGTAGAAAACACTTCACAAAATCCACTTCATGAACCATTTCATGTTCCTTCTAAGAATTGAATATTAGCCAAAAATGTCTCGTGAGTAATTCTGTTTCTGGCTGAAGGTCGGGTTTTAACAAGAATGTATTTTAAAGCAAGGTCGGCTTGTCACCAGACCGTAGACGCAGACGCCTTTGCCAGGTGCCTTTTCTGAGCAGAAAAGCAGGAGAACCGGCTCCCCGAGGGGCCCAGCTTGAAGCCAAGAGGGTGCTGGGCTTTGTCCCTCAAGTTCACCCTCCTCTCTGGGCAGGGACCTGCACCTCGGGGCCCGTCCCTAGGAGCACACAGCCTTTCCCCACCTCGACTGCCTTCCCAGCCTCAGTAGCAATTATTCAGGTGAGACAGGCTCCGAAACAATCTGCTGGCATCACTCGGAGTCCCCCAAACGCTCATTCTACGAGTAAAGAAGGGGTCTCCCTGGGATTCTGTACGGAGCTAAACCAGGACAATGCCACCTGCAACCATGCATTTTATGGCACCTCGGCAGGGCGGAGGGATGCCCAGGTACTCCAGCAAACAGTGCTCCGTGCAGGTGTTTCTGGATGAGATAAACATCTGCATCCACAGACTAAGACAGCGATTGCCTGGAGACACGGACGGACGCCACCCAACCCATTGAAGGCGGAGTAGGATAAAATCTGGGTAAGAAAGAAGACATCGCTCTTCTCCTGCCTGCAGACGAGGACTCGCACTGGACCTTGTGCCGCCAGCTCTCTGGGGCCCCAGCTCGGCATCCTCCAACCCGGGTCTCGCGGCCTCCACGGTCACCGGAGCCAATGTCTCCTGGCAAATCCCCGTCTCGGTCCCTCTCTCCACTATAGGAGTGCACGCCGCCTGCAGAGCTGGGCTCTCCCGCGGTGGCCCTGCAGGGTGGCTCCCCGGCGCGGCCCCCCAAGCCGTGCACCAGGCTCTGCATGGTCGCGCTGCAGAAGCACCGGCCGGAGTCCTCTGACCGCCTGAGAGGGTCACTGTCGTTCCTCCCGACACTGAGGGAGGGACCACGCTTGTGCGTCTCTGGGGTAGGGGGCCTGAGTTTATACGCAAACGCAGGAGCAGCCTGGAGAGCGCTTCCAAGCACCGATCGGCTCTGCTTACCTCCCCAGGTAACTCGCAAGGCAGGAAAAACACTGCACTTCATGCCGAATGTGTCCACGATACTGACAATGACCTGTGAGCGTGATATGCTAATTCACAAGGACTGACTGTCTTAGAGACCTTTTATTAGCTTGTGGTCTTGTATCCACATCCTCCTTTCTTAGAAAAGAAACTTACACATGTTTTCCCGAAGTCATTGTCCTCCTTTAAACAGAAAAAAAAAAATGCTACAATCCCAGGAAGCATCCTTGGTGTCACGTTGCTCGTGGCTTTCAGTCTGGGTGAGGCGCCGTCGCACGACTTCAGTAGATTTGATGAAGTAGAGAGTTTACCAGCTTTTTATTTTTCAGTGACGATCCTCTCTCTCCTTGGCGCCACCCCTCTCCCTAAGCCTGTGCGTTATGCGAACTCCAAGCCGAGGCGCCGGCTGTCAGGGAGCCCGATGGGGGTGAGCTCCCGGGCGGCCGGGGCGCTGGCGGCGTCTTTAGCCCCGGGACAGGTAGCCGCGTCTCCTTCATTGGGTGCCCTGCATAAATTGCAATACAGGCCGGACAAGTGGTAGGAAAAAAAAAATATGTTCCCCCCCCCAAAAAAAAAGAACCAAAATATGTAAACGGCCCGTCACGTGGGAGTAAGCGTCTGTGCATCTCGTTGAAAGGGGAGAAGTAATTTGGAGAGATGAGAAGACGGCTGGGGTAAAGGCTGATACTCTCCTTTCATAACGGATGGCCCCAAGTTGTAGGGGCCATTATTTCCTGCGTTTTCAGAGCAAATGGACTTGACAGATGGCCGTGTCACCCGAACCCCCACCTACCAACTTGATTATGCAGAAAACAATACAATAGAAAAGAAATCATTACCGAAGGAACCTGGTTAGTCCGCAGAGGGCCGGGCAGTGCAGGAGAACAAAATTACAGTGGTGGAATTGAACAGCAAGAATGCATTTAACACAAAGTGGGTTACAGCGAGGCAATCAGTCATGGCTAAAGCTATTGTCTGGGCTTTCCTTGCATGGTATATGAAGTAATCTGTCATCTCCCACAGAATTTATGCTTAGTTTATAGGAGAAAACTACCCAGGCTTCGAGAGGACTTGTCTCGGTGGCCCAAGTGTGGGTCCGCAGAACAACGCACGCACTGGGCATTCAGCACGCTGCTGCTACGTCCCTCGCTGGGGAGGAGGTTAGCTGATGGCCAAGGTGCGCCCATCAGATGGCCGCGTGACTTGAATGATGCATTTGGGGAGGTGAAGGACCCAGCTCCACTCAGCTTCAACAGTGGACAGCCGCGCACGCCAGCGTGGGCTCCTAGCGTGCTACTGGCTGAGGCCAAAGACAGAGTAGGACTTTTTCAAAAGTTAGAAAAGTCTAGAAAAACTGACAACCTTCCTATTTGCAGCAGTTTATATTATTAGAGCCCTAAACACCTGAGCTTTGCCTTTACATAACAGACAGCCAGGTGTAGAGGTTTACTTTGTGTGTTTGGCTATACCAGGGCGATCATCCCCCAATTCCCAAGGCGATGTTTCAGAACCAGCAATGATTTCTTGGAATAAGTCAGCTCCTCTGCTCCCCTGCTCAAAATCAATGGGGTTTTGTCACATTTATGCCTTTCTGCACAGTGTTTCTTCCACCTGAAAACACCCTCCCCACCCATCGCTGCCTCTCGGGGAATGGCCAGCCTGGGAGCTGCAGCCCCTGTGTGACTTCCGGAAGACGGGTAGCCTCTCACACTGTCTTCATCCCGTTTTTCCAGGGTCCCATTCTTCCTCGCACCGGTTATTTTACTTCTACCTCTGCTGTCCACTTCCAAGGCACATTATTATGTCATAGACATCCAAGCTGCTTTCAGCTCTCTCTCTCTATTCTCTGTCTTTCTCTCTCTACACACACACACACACACATACACACACACACACACACACACAGATGTGATACACAGATATAGGTGTCTATCTATACTCTACATACTAACCCTATACTGTCTAGCACAATACCTTATATACACACAGATCAGGTATAAAGATCTATAGGGACTTACTAATTTAATATAACTAATAACCTAATTTAACAGGTTATTAAATATAATCTTACAGATTGACTATCGCATATCTGAAATGCTTAGGACCAGAGTGTTTCAGATTTCAGTCTTTTTTTTTTTTTTTTCAGATTTTGGAATGTTTGCATTACACATCCTGAGACATCTTGGACATGGGACCAAAGTGTAAATGCAAAATTCATTTATGTTTCATATGCACCTTATAAACATAGCCTGAAAGTCATTTTATACATTATTTCAATAATTTTGCATGACCTGAGGTCAGCTGTGAAATTTTCCTCTTCATGTTGATGCTGAAGAAGTTTTGGATTTTGGAGCATTTCAGATTTCTGAAGTTTGGATTAGGAATGCCCAACACATATAATATTAATATAATAAAGGAATATATTACATATAGTACATTATTATTTAATACATTAATAACTGAATATAGGTAATAATTTGTTGCATTTAAGTAAATGTAAATTTGTTAATAGTCGACCCAGGAATTATTTGCAACTTTGAGAAAATTAAAAGAATCTTTCAGAACATTCACTACATCTCATTATCTATGTCTGTTGTTTTGATTTACATTTCCCTAATAATTAGAGATGTTGAGCATTTTTTTATGTTTGCTGGCCATTATTCTGTCTTCTTTTGAAAAATTTCTGTTCATGTCCTTTGCTCATTTACTGATGGTGTTGTTTTATTTTTTCTTGTTGATTTTTTAAAGTTCTACATAGCAAAATAATTACTCATAACCAAAATGTTTGTATCCCCATGATATCTTGAAATAAAAAAAAAATTAAGTAAATAGAAAAGGAGTTTTTAAAACTCACACCACAGAAATACAAAACATCGTCCATGAATACTATGAAAATATCTACACACATAAACTAGAAAACATGGAGAAAATAGAAAAACTCATGGAAACATGCAATCTCGCAAGACTTAGTCAGGAAGAAATAGAACTCCTTAATAGACCAATAACGAGCAGTGAGATCAATGTAGTAGTATAAAACCTCCCAAGAAAAAAAGCCCTGGACCAGATAGACTCACAGCTGAATTCTACTAGACCTATAAAGAAGAGCTGGTACCCATACTACAAAAATTATTCTATAATATTGAGAACGAAAGAATTATCCCCAAATCATTCTATGAACCCAGTATCACCTTGATACAAAAGCCAGGAATGGACACAACAACAACAAACAAAAAAACTATAGATCAATACCCCTTATGAATATAAATGCAAAAATTTCAATAAAATCCTAGCAAGCCAAATTCAACAGGACATCAAAATAAATAAATAAATAATTAATCCATCATGGCCAAGGGGGCTTCATCCCAGGGATGCAAGGATGGTTCAACATATATAAATTAATAAATGTGATACACTACCTAAACAGAAGTAAAAACAAAGACCGTATGATTCTCTCAATAGATGCAGAAAAAGCATTTGACAAAATACGGCATGCTTTCATGATAAAAACCCTCAGTGGACTAGGCATAAAAGAAACATATTTCAAAACTATAAAAGCCATATATGACAAACCCACATCCAACATCATGATGAATGAGGAAAAGTTGAAAGCATTCCCCCTAAGAACTAGAAGAAGACAAGGTGCCTGCTATCATCACTTCTATTCAACATAGTGCTGGAAGTCCTAGCCAGAGCAATCAGGCAAGAGGAAGAGATAAAGAGTATCCAAATCAGGAAAGAGGAGGTCAGTCTGTCACTTTTTGGTCACAATATGATCTTGTATTTAGAAAACCCCCCAAATTCCACCAAGAGACTCTTGGAATTGATAAATAAATTCAGCCGATTCTCTGCTTACAAAATCAATGTACACGTATCAGTAGCATTTCTATCTACCAATCAATACCAGTCAAGCTGAGATTCAAATCAAAGACTCAATAACATTCGCGATAGCTACAAAGAAAATACAATACCTAGGAATATACTTAAGCAAGGAAGTGAAAAATCTCTACAAGGAGAACTATGAAACACTGAGGAAATAATCACAGAGAACACAAACAAATGGAAAAACATATATTATGCTCATGGATTGGTAGAATCAACATTATTAAAATATCCATACTACCAAAAGTGATTTACATATTCAGTGCAATCCCCACCAAAATACCAATGATGTATTTCATAGATCTTGAAAAAATAACTCTATGCTTTATAGAGAACCAGAAAAGAGCCTGAATAGCCAAAGCAATCCTAAGCAAAAAGAACAAAGCATCATATTATCAGAGTTCAAACTATAATACAAGGGTGTAGTAACCTAAACAGCATTGTATTGATATAACAATAGAAACATAGGCAAATGCAAAAAAAAAGGAGAACCCAGATATAAAACCACCTACCTACAGCCAACTGATCTTTGACAAAGCAGACAACAACATACACTGGGGAAAAAAGCCCTATTCAATAAATGGTATTGGGAAAATTGGATAGCCACATGCAGAAAAATGAAACAGAACCCTATCTCTCACCACTCACAAAAATAAATTCAGCATGGATAAATGACTTAAACGCAAGGCATGAAACCCTAAGAATTCTAGAGGAAAATGTAGGACAAACCCTTCTAGATATCAGTCTAGGAAGGCAAAGAACTTATGAGTAAGAGTCAAGTGGCAATCACAGCAATAACAAAAATAAGTAAACAGGGCTTGATTAAACTAAAAAGCTTCTGCACAGCTAAAGAAATAATCAACAGAGCAAATAGACAACCTACAGAATGAGAGAAAATATTTGCAAGCTATTCATCCCATAAAGGGCTAATATCCAAAATCTACAAAGAACTCAAGCAAATCAGCAAGAAAAAAAAAATAAGCTCATTAAAAAGTGGGGAAAAAAACATGAATAGGAGCTTTTCAAAAGAAGATAGACAAATGGCCAATAATCATTTGAAAAAATTCTCAGCCTCACTAACCATCAGGGAAACGCCAGTTAAAACCACAGTGAGATATCACCTTACCCCAGTTAGAATGGCTTTTATCAAAAAGTCCAAGACCAATAGATGCTGAAATGGATGCAGAGAGAAAGGAACACTTATACACTATTGGTGGGATAGCAAACTAGTTCATCCTCTATGGAAAGTAGGATGGAGATAGCTCAAAGAACAAAAAGCAGACCTACTATTTGAAAGAGAGAGAAGTGGTCAGGGAGGGCTTCTCAGAGGAGGTGACATTTAAGCAGAGACCTGGAGAATGAGAGGAAAGCGGCTGTTCAGGCGGGTTAACTGGAGACCGGACCAGGTGACAGCCGCCAGGTGACGGCCGGGAACACTGCCCTGAGGAGCTGGGGGAGCCCCTGCCTTGCTGGGGCCTGCGTGCTAGTCGGGGGCAGAGAATGAGCAAACGCACGAGTGAACACGGATATCCAAGTCAGAGGGAGCGAACTCCCAAGTAAAGTTGACAAGGGGCCTTGGCCGAGGCAACAGCCAGCCCCGGAGAGCGTGAGGCGGGTGGTCTTCGGGGTCCTGCTTCTCTGGAGAAGAACCCTCGGCCCGGGGAGCACAGGTGCCACTGGTGGGGGCGAACCCAGGAGGGGACCCCACAGCACGGCTGGCCCCGCAGGTGGAGGGGGGCTTGTGCCCAGGACGGTGGCGGGAGCCCTGGGGAACCCTGCAGGGCGGAGGGGATGGAAGCAGCTGGGAGTTTCCGCCTCCTGGGGACGACCCCCTGGACAGCACTTGGGTCGGGCTGTAGTGTGCACGACAGCCCGTGTGGTGGCTTGGGGGCGTCAACGCAAATCCAGGAGCTCAGCCTTGTGCTCACTCCCTAAGGCCGGGCAGAGCCGCCCTCCCAACCCCTCCCACCCTCCGCCCGGCACACGGGACTCAGGGCCCGGCACCCGGGGCTCACAGCCAGGCACGGGGGGCTCACGGCCCGGCACACGGGGCTCATGGCCCGGCACGGGGGGCTCACGGCCCGGCACCCGGGGCTCACAGCCAGGCACAGGGGGCTCACGGCCGGCACCGGGGGCTCATGGCCCGGCACGGGGGGCTCACGGCCCGGCACCCGGGGGCTCACGGCCGGCACCGGGGGCTCATGGCCCGGCACGGGGGGCTCACGGCCCGGCACACGGGGCTCATGGCCTGGCACAGGGGGCTCACGGCCTGGCCCCTGAAAAGTGTGAGCCCCTCTGTGCACACACAGCGGGGTGGGGCAGTGGGACCAGGCCCTGGGGGGAGGACAGTAGCATCGAGGGTTCCCTGGGCAAGCAGAGAGGGTTCCTTTTTCCTGGTGGTACCGAGGAAGAATCAGTCTTCAAGGGCTCTTTGCAGAAGGGCTCGAAGCCCCATGCAAACCGTCCTCCACCTGCAGGTGGTGAGAGGCAAGCCGGCCGGTTGGGGACTGTGCAGGTGTGGGGAAACAAAGCAGCGTCGTGCAGAGAGCACTGGGCTAGGAGGTGACCCGGCTCCAAGGCTCGCCACCCAGATGCCCGGACACCCAGACGTGTGTCTTCACGACACAGGTCCTCGGCACCCTCAATGCCAGCTGTCACCCTGGGGTCGGTCCCAGTCCCGGGCCCCTGAGCACACTCCAGGCAAGCCCAGCCTCAGCCACCGATCGGAGAGGGGCGCAGATGGCTCACGGCAAATCCATCACGCTCAGAGAGCGCCCCGCCCGGCTGCGGGTCAATGAAGCATCTTCATATATTCCGGGAAGCGTCTCTTCATCGAGGAGCCAGGGACAGCTCCATCAGCATAACTTTTTAACATAGTGACATAAGTATCTATCATTTCACCGTATATGAATTTTTTTAATATTTCCAATATAGACGATGCTGAATGTGGAATTTCACGAGATGTGATTCCACGTAGCCTGGGGGCCTTTTGATTCCTCTGACGTTTTTTTATCCGGTTTCATCAGCTTTATTGGAAAACGGGGCAGCGCTTTATTGGAAGGTAGGTAGAGATTTGTCAAACACTCAACTGCACTATCTGTCTCGCCTCCCACACGATCCCGCTGCGGCCAGGCGACCGCGGGGGGCTCTGAGCCTCTCCCGGAAAAGCACACGTGGGCGAACACGACGTGCGGACTCCTCCCTGCACACGCGGCGGCCGGCACGGGGAAACGGATGGCCGATAAACAAGGGTGACACTATCACGGTGCAGGCAAGGAAACTCGAGCCGGAGTTCCCATGTGGACTTCATGGAGACTTCCGTGTTTCCCCGAAAATAAGACAGGGTCTTATATTTATTTTTCCTCAAGAAGTCACCCTAGGGCTTTATTTTTAGGGGATGTGTTATTATTTTTTTTAAGTACGCTACAACCATCTACATTGATTCAAATATAGTTAAGGCGTCTTCTTCTGGAACATCATCCTAACTCTCCAAACCCCGAATTCCATCCTGAACGTCTTATGACTCCATTTCCTTTAGAATCACTGGCCCCAGTCTCTCCTGTCGAGCACTAGAGCTCTCCTGGGGCAGATGAGAAGGGCTGCTCGTGTTCGTTTCCCACTCCGCGACGAAATGCATGGGTTATGCAGATGCTGTGTAGCCATGCCCGTCACTAGGTCTTATTTTCGGGGTAGGGCTTCTATTGCCCAAATGCTTAGAAATCCTGCTAGGGCTCATTTTCTGGGTAGGTCTTATTTTCGGGGAAACACGGTGCCAATATTTTCAAGCTGGAACTAGGGAGAGAGACTTGAGTCAAGACTGGAGACATTGGTTACATGACCAAGTGTAGGGGTGAACCGCTTTCTCCAAGGGGAAGCAGCGAGAGAGATCGAAGGGCGGAAACTGTATTTTCCAGAGTGTTCTCATGCCTGGGGGTTAGTGAAAATGAGGAGCTGGAAGACATCGGGCCAGAGCAAGGTTTCTAGAAATCCTTCCTGGGCTCTGGTTTCAGGGCCTGACCGACAACGTCAGACGCTGCAGACACCCCCAAGAAGAGCGGTCCTGAAAAGCCCTCTGAACTTGATCGTTCAAATTCGGCCTGATTTTTGGAGCAGTAGTTCTCTAAGTGGGGTTCCCAGAACATAGCAGCACATTCCCAGGAGCCCACCCTGGATTGAGGGCATGGGAAACTCCTGGGGCAGGGCTCAAGTCTGTGTGACCGAGCCCCCCAGAGTCTGACGCCTGTCCCCTGGAGAACCAGCATTGCACCAGAAAGGTGAATGCGGGAGACAGAGCGCTTAGACGGAAAAAAGAGCGGAGGGTGGGCTGCCCGTGTGCAGGGCACGTCCTCCCAAGACAGGGCACATTTGAAGATCAGGGACACTGGCTGTGACAGGGAGCAGGGCTCCCCACTGGCTGTGACAGTGAGCAGGGCACCCCACGGGAGCCGCGAGGCAGCAGGAGTGCCCATGATCATGGCCACCCTTTGGGAAGG
The DNA here is from genome assembly GCA_008750895.1 of Mirza zaza. Lineage (NCBI taxonomy): Eukaryota > Metazoa > Chordata > Mammalia > Primates > Cheirogaleidae > Mirza > Mirza zaza. Next base: position 32,771 of record VSMD01032186.1, on the reverse strand, counting down.
ACGGAGGCCGGGAGGGGAGGCGGGGTGAGGCTGCCCAGTGGACAGGAGAGGGGAGTCAGCGTCTCGGCTGGCTTTCCCTAGCATTGACTTTTGAGAAGGTTCTTGCCCGGATTGCTTCTGCAAATGCCGCGTGCACGGTCCAAGGCTTTCTCCGGGTGCTGGCCGTGTTTACTCACAGGGGAGGTTTCAGGAAGGTCTTCAGTGAGCACGTTTTCCTCGGGATGAGGAGGGGCGTGTGTGCCCTGGGACTGAGCCAAAGGAGGCGGGGGGCTTCCCAAAGCAAGACTGGTCATAGGGACTCGTACTATTGATGCCATCATCAGCATTTGGGCACCAGGGAGTTTCAAAAGCCGACCAAAGGCATTTTAAAATATTGATTTCAAACAACTCTATCAAAAAGTGGGCAAAGAACATGAATCGAAACTTCTCAAAAGAAGGCAGAATAATGGCAAGCAAACATATACAACAGTGCCTAACATCTCTAATCAGGGAAATGCAAATCGAAACCACAATGAGATATCACCTAACTCCAGTGAGAATGGCCTTTATCAAAAAGTTCCAAAATATCAAAGGCTGGCGCAGATGTGGAGAGATTAGAAGACTCTCTCACATTGCTGGTGGGACTGCAAATTAGTACAACCCCTGTGGAAAGTAATTTGGAGATACCTCAAAGAGCTAAAAATAGAAATACCATTCGACCCTGCAATCCCATTACCAGGCATCTACCCCGAGGGAAAAAAACACATTCTATAAAAAACACACCTGCACTCAAATGTTTATAGCAGCACAATTCACAATTGCAAAGATGTGGAAACAACCCAAGTGCCCATCAATACGTGAGTGGATTAATAAACCCCACCTCAGCCCACCCATTTTCCATGTGTTTTGGGCCCTACGTATGTTTCATTCTTCTGCTGGATCCAAAATGATCTTCAGCTCTTGAAGATAAAAACCCGATCCTCCCATCCCTTTCCTTGAAAAAACTCGAAGTCAAGATCTCACTCTGGCAGCCCACGTGAGATACTCGGTTTGAAAACGTTTTGTCTTTAGTTCATATTTTTGGTTAAAAATAGTTCAATGAGCATTTAACATTTGGAAAATTTCCTGTAAAGGTTTCAAATTCTTGTCCTTTTCTAAAAACATAGGAACCCAGTACACTGAGTTTATTACTGTAAACTTTCCTCTTAGAATTGTTCTTCTTGTATCCCATAGATTTTGTATTTTTTTTTCCATTTTTATTTATCTCAAGAATTTTTTTAATGTTTAAAAATTCCTTCAATGACTGATTTGTTATTCAGAAGCATATTGCTTAATTTTCATTTATTTGTGAAGTTTCCAAAGTTTCTCATGTTATTTGTTTCTAATTTATATCATTGTGGTCAAAAGAGATACTTGATATAACTTCAATTTTCCTAAATTTCTTAAGATTTGACATATGACCTAAATTGGAGAATGTTCCTTGTGCAGTTGAGGAGAATGTGTATCTTGCAGATGTGGGATGGAATGTTCTGTAAATGTCTATTAGGTCCGTTTGATCTAGAATCAAGTTTAAATACAATGTTTCTTTTTCTGATTTTCTGTCTAGATGATCTGTCCATTGCTGTAAGTGGAGTATTAAAGTCCCCAATTTTTATTGTATTGCTGTCTATTTCTCCTGTTAGATCTAATAGCATTTGTTTTCTAGATTTAGGTGCTTTGAGCTTACAATTGTTATAGCCTCTTGCTGAATTGATCCGTTTATTATTATATAGCGATCTTCTTGTCTTTTGTGGGGTTTTTTTTTTTTTTTTACAGTTTTTGACTTAGATTCTCTTTTCTGATATAACTATAGGTACTCCTCCTCTCTTTGATGGGAAACTTTTAGGTTTCCATTTGCATGAAATATTTTTTCCATCCCTTTTCAGACTACATATGTTTCTATAGGTGAAGTGAGCCTTTTGTAGGTAGCATTTTGTTGAGTTGTTTAAAAAAAAAATCCATTCAACTACTCTGTGTCTTTTAATTTGAAAATTTAATCTATTTACATTTAAGTTAATTCTTGATAGGTACAGACATACTATTGCCATTTTGTTAATTGTTTTCTAGTTGTATAGATCCTTGCCTCATTTCTTATTGTCTTTCTTTGTGGTTAAGGAATTTTCTCTTGTAGTATATTTTGATTCCTTGCTTTTTATTTTTAGGGTGTCTATTATAGGTTTTTTTGCTTTGTGGTTACCATGAGTCTTACAAAAATCCATCTCATAGATAGAACAGGTTATTTTAAACTGATGACAACTTGCTTTTAACTGTATTAAATAAAACTATGTTTTAACCTCTGTCACCTCCACTTACATATTTTGAATTTTTGATGTCATGCTTACATCTTTTAATTTTGCATATCCTTTAACAAATTGTTGTAACTATCATTATTTTAATATTTTGTCTTTTCATCTTCATACTAAAACCATAAGTGGTTTACACAACAAAATTCCAGTACTAGAGCATTCTAAATTTGACTTATACTTACTTTAACTGGTGACTTTTTGCCTTCAGATATTTCCATTTTACTGATTTGCATCATTTTCAGCTTGAAGAATTCCCTTTAGCAGTTCTCATAAGTTGGGTCTGGTGGAGATGAAATCCACTGGCTTCTGTTTGTCTGGAAAAGTCTTCATCCTTCCTTAATTTCTGAATGGCAGAGGTGCTACCAGCAGTTTGCTTGGTTGAGAGAGAAATCAGTGAGGCTCTCTCTATTATTTCTTTATTTTGGTTCCTCAATGTGGATAGTTTACATTTTTCCATCCAAGGTATATGACTTCTGTCATTTTTAATCTTTTGTGAAGTTAATTCAATGACTATTTTTATTTCAAATATTGACTTTTCAGTTCTGGATTTTTCATTCCCTTAACAGTTTCTATTTCTTTTCTGATATTCTCTAACTCTTCACTCAATAAGATCATGTTTCCTTTTAGGTCTTTGGACATATTTATATAATCTGCTTTAAAAAAAAATCTGTGTCTGCTAAATCCAACATCTAGAACATCTCAAGGTCTGTTTCTATTGTTTTACCCTTTTTTCTTTGACTACGAGTTGTATTTTCTTACTTCTATGACAAATAACTTTTTATTGCAGGTGATACACTATAAAATTTCTGGATTTCATTTTAATTTTTCTGGAGAGTGTTGAATGATAAAGACATCTTTCGTATAAAGTTCTACCGTTGACTGATTATTGTGAACATTGAAGACTTGGCTTTCTTCTTTGCTGGAATGCATCAGTGGGAACACCAAGGTGTTTACAAAACCTCTCCGTGTTTCAGCCCTTCTTTGCCTCAGTTGGGCGCCAGGATGCTAATGAGGTCTCTTCGCTCCAGCTGGGCTGGAGCACCAGTGGCTCTCTGTACTGCTTCATTTCTAACAACTCTATTTTTTTTCCTGAACCCAGTAATAGACACTCTAGGATAAGCTTCGCCAGGCATATGTCCGTTCCAGCTAAGGATTTCCCTATAGAGATTTCTGGATCGTGGTCTTCTTGCACTGCCTGCTGCTTAGTGCCTCAAAAATGTCCAGTTTTACAGTTCTGTGGCAGAAGAGCTCATCTAATACCATTAAACTGTCAGGGCTAGGAGGAAATATAAGACCATTACTTTGCTGGAAAAAAAATTAAGCCCATAAATTATTAGTCAGAATCTAGATTTCTAGTTCTGGAAAGTTTTAAAAAAATCGCTTTGTTAATTTTCTCGATTAAATATTATTTCATTTACTTAGAACATCAGGGGAATGAAAACGTTTGTGGACGATAGAGTGTGTTAGGGACTTGGAGGAGGATAGCGGAAGTGTGGACACAATTTCAGGGTGCTCGTCATTCTCTTAAACACAGTCTAGCTCAGGCTAGAAAGAAATTTGAGTTGGAAGATCAAGGTAGTGAAGTCCACAAGATGGGAGAAGAGGAGATCACCTGTTCACATCCCCCCACAAAACAAGAATCTATACTCACCGACACACAAAAGTCTCTTTTTGTGGGAGTCTTTGAAACCAGGTAGGAGGCTGTGAAACCAAGGTGGAGCCCAGGGCCCAGGGCTTGCCCCTAGAGTGTGGACCAGCACACAGGTGGAACCTGCCAGTCACACTCCAAGATTCAAACTCAGAAGCAGCTCTGTCCACAAAAGGGCCTGGCTCAGCCCCATTTGGCCTTGAGCCTGCAACCAAAAGCATCCAACAAGAGGTCTCATGGAGCCACACATGAAGCCACTGCTTCCTCAGTGGACAGAGCTCTTCTGCCGGCCAGTGTGGTCTCAGCAGTGGACAAAAAAGCTCCCCTGCACCCTGGCTCCAGCCCCACTCAGCCATGGACCCAGCTTAGCTTGCTCCCACAGCACCCAGAGGGGCTCGCCGACCTCTGTCCCACAGCAGGTCCTGGAGGGGCCCTGTCTTGGTGTCAGTCCCTCTCTGCTGTGGCCAGGGAGCTTCCTTGCCCACTCAGGTGAGGGCTGGAAGATTCACCTGAGTTGTGAGAACAGGCTTGCTGGCCTCTCTCCCCTTCCCCCATCACGCATGAAGTTGGTACCTCCACGAAGGTTTGCAAATGGGGCAAAAATGAAAAAAATAATGGCCCCAACTTCTCAAATGTGATGAAAACATATCAATGTACAGATCTGAGAAGCTTAACCAAGCCCAAGCAAAGTAAACCAAACCTAAACACATAGTCAAATGGCTGAAGACTGAAGATGTATGAAAGAATCTCAAGGGCAGCCCAAGAAGAGGAAACGATTCATAAGAGAAAATTATGATACAAACAAAGTCTAAATTTTCACCAGAAACCCTATAGGCCGAGAGGCAAAAGGACTCCTTTATCCTGCTTAAGCAAAAGAATCTGATAACCCAGAATTCTGTTACCGATGAACATAGTTTTCGAGGATTGTAGTAAAACAGAGACATTTCCGGGTAAGTAAAAGCTGAGCTTCCAGAAGACACTCGTTACAGAAAATGCTGAGGGACATCTTCAGGCTGGAAGAAAGTGTTTCTAGGGACAGAAATAAGGAGCATCAAAATTGGCAAAGATACAAGCAAATAAAAACAATTGTCTAATTAAATTGCATTTCGCCATGGACAGGGCGAAGGTTTTGCAATGTGGCTTTTAAATTGTGCTTATCTACTTATGAAAAATCCGTGGACTGCTTTGGCTTCACAATGCAGTAGAGATTATTAACTTAACCCTCCAATTTCTTAGGTGAGGAAGTAAGTTCCCACTTTCCAGAGTCGCCCGGCCGCGCAGACGCATCGCTGATGTCAGCGCTTCGCCCGCTGTGGTTTCCGCCCGTGCTCCACGTGGGGTTTCCGTCACGGGGTCGATGGGGGAAGATGGCCCACTGTAATGACACCCGCCTGGGACAGTCCCGCGGGAGTCGCTGGAGCCCTTGCTGCAAACGCCCTTGCACTGTCCTGAAGGGAGCGTGAACGGTGACCACACAGGATGCCAGAAGCCCTTCGCTGGGCCCCTGCGTGTCTCCACTGCGCCATGTGTAGCCTTCGTTCTCTCCTTTGTTCATTGGTTCCTCAACACACTCTTTCACCGAACAAACACGCACGGAGCACCTGCTACGCAGGGGCTGTCACTGGCGCACGTGGCGGGAGACACCAGCGGTTCACAAGCCAGGTGAACGAAGGCCCTCCGGGCATCTGGGTCTCTCTGAGGCTGCTCTTGTGGCTTCTGCTTTGCCCCGAACACTGATCCCCTTTGTGGCTTCCGTCCCTGCACCATGCGTTAGGAATCGTGTGCCCCTGTGTGTCCCCTGGCTGCTGCTGGCAAGCAGGGTGAAGAGGGAGAGAGAAGTCTTCTTCCATCCTGGCCGAGCTGCACCCAGAGCCACCAGAGCAGGTGCTAAAGGGGTCTAGCAGCTTCCCCCAAGCCGTCACTATTTCTGTCACTCTGAGGCCTCTGGGCTGCAGGGTCACCTCTGCCCAAGGTCCCTCTCTGGCCTGGGGGCTCGGTTGGCCTGCGTGAGGAGTGGGCAGAGGGGCAGGCGAACCCCTGCCCTGGGAGCAGCCCGGAAACGATGGCGAGTGGGAGTTGGCGGGTGCAGGTGCCGGCTTCCTCGGCCCACAGCTCGGAGTGTGTCACATGGATCCGGAGGTCATCCTTGGGGCTGAGCTCCCGGTGGCCGCAGTGTTCTCCTGTCCACTCGGGCATCCTGGGCGAAACCCCGCCCTTCCCTGTGTCACTTCCTCACTCTTCTACAGGTGCTTCCTGGGGTCGCCTCCCGAAACAGCTGCTTGCAGTCACAGCCTCGGCTCAGGGTCTGCTCTGGGGACACATGCTGGGTGGCCACATTGTTGACAGCCCTGCCTGAGAGTCTTCCCTGTCTTCCTGCCACTGTGGCTTCCTTCCTGTTGTCATACAGTGTCTCCTCCCTGACTCCGGCCCCTCCCCAGCAAGCTGGACCCAGGCGCAGGTCTCCTGGGACAATCGCGAGCATGCCACTCTGGTTCTCTGCACTCTGAAGTCCGAGGACCCGCGGGCTCCCGGCCCACGCGGCAGACCAGCCCTGTGCCCCGCCTCGCCCTGTGACCTCACGGTGGGCCCGTCCCCTCTGCTCCTGGCCTGCCCAGGCGTGGATCGGGGGCCGCTACTCCCCGCTGCCTGGGGTCTCCGTCTCACACTCGGATGCCCTGCCACGAAGACCAAGCCACATGCTCCCCCACAGGCGTGTTTATTTACATCTAATTTACAACAGCTAAAGCGAGCAGAGTCAGATTGTCAGCACCAACCGCTTGATCTACTGCCCAGAATCGCTTGCACACCTTTTGATAAGAAACCCTAGACCCTGCGAGTGCGCCGAGCGCATGGTTGCGGCTGGACGTGCATTTGCATACTTGTCAAGCGTAGCCCAGCGGTGAGTTGCGAGTGAGCTGCAGGAGGTGGAAATGTTTTCTTTAATTTTTTCCAGCATTTTTGTGTATTTATTTCAGTGTTTGCAAAAGCTCTGTAATCCAGAAAAGGGCCTCTGGGTATACATAAAATGCTTAAACATCACATATCCAATATCAGCCAAACTGGAAGCCGCCCAGCAAATCAAACCAGCCTCTGTGATTTTTGACACGGCCACCTGGGAACATGCTTCCTCAGGTGCTTTTTGCTGCTTTGCAATCACTGTGGGCATTTCTTTCATTCCAAGAATGGAGTCGTATGAACATCCAGTGGGGAGACGGTGCTGCAGAGGGCTTTGTGTGGAACTGGGTAACGTTTCTCACAAATTTTTGTGTCTATGAACAGTTTGGAGTTCATTTTAAATAAACTTATTTTCACTTTACAAAATGAGCTCTATGCTATTGTTAAGTCCGTCATGAAACTCTGCCCTGGACGGACTGCTCAGAGCCCCAGAGGTCAAGGGTTGGTCTGCAGGACGGGCGACCCAGCCCCCACTCTGCACCCCACCGGCTTCACTCATCACCGGGCGTGATCGTCCCAGCCGCCTCCTCTGCAGAGCCAGGAGGGCTGGACACAGCATCCGTTGGGGGCCCTCTCGGGCTCACAGTCCGTGATCAAAAACCAAAGACGCCATCCATTCAGGGAAATAAGGAGCATCCTAAGGGACGCTGTGCTTCTCGAGAGGGCACTGTCCACCGGGCCTTGTAGCCATGGAGATGCAGGGAGGAGCGTGTGCTCAGGGAATTTTCACCAGGCTTGTACCTTGGTTTGAGCTCCCTCAACTCCAAATCCAGGATTGAGAACAGAAAGGACAACGCGGCGAGAACAGGGACGCAGAGACCACGCTCTGCACAGCTGCAGGGGGTGCAGCGGTGGCTGGTTGGCATGTAGGTGGGCGCCTCGTGCTACCTGCCCCCCCTGCCGGCCCCTCCCCGGTCTCCGCACTCTCCATTGATGGCACAATTACCCTCAGCCCAGGGTGCGGGGAAAACGCTCTCTCCCCTTGAACTTGTCACTGGGAGCTGCAGCCTGCTGGGATCGGGGCGCAGTCTGATTTTCCTTTCCTCACTCAACCCACACAATCTCCACACTTGCCTCTTCTGATTGAATCAGAAATTACTCTAAATCTATCATTCAATCCAAGGCAAAATGCACTTAAATCGCTCTGGCGTCTCCGCTTGTTGCCTATGAGGCTGTGGCAGCTGCCCTCGGGCTGGGTTTGGGAGCGGGTCCCTCCACCGCCCGCTTCTCTCTCTCTCTCTGTCTCTCTCTGTCTCTGTCTCTGTCTCTCTCTGTCTCTCTTTCATAAATCATAAAGTATTTCAAGCTCTCAGAAAAATACAGAGGAAAATATAAGCAATGCTTTTCATCAACCCCTGGCTTTTCAGATCTTCTCACTTGCCAGTCTTTGCTGCAGGGTCTGAAGCAGCGAACTTCCTGAAGGTTCTTTCTGCCGGACGGAGCTCTGCTCTGTGCACCCTGGCTCCCTCTTGGCCCCCTCCCACCCTGGCTGCGGTGCGGCCCGCCACACACGCTGTGGAACTTTCTATGCTCACGCGGTGCCAACAAACTGTATACATGCGATTTCACAAGTTTTACAATTAGAAAAGCCCACACACGGACACCATCCTGCCGTTTGGTTTGCGGTTGAATATTATGTCGTTCGAGCAGCGTCTCTTGGTGCATGTGGCTTAATTTTGTTCTTTTCTTACTCATTTATTTGTTTGCTTTGGCTGACAGTTGCTTCTTGTCTTCTGAACTTTTTGTTTTGAAATAATTATAGATCTGTGTGGAGTCACAAAGACAGTGCAGACGTTCCCTGTGTCCCACCCCAGCTTCCTCCAAAGAATGGACGTTGTGCACGGACATAGCACCGAAACCCGGGTCTGACACGGGTGTCACGTGTGTGTGTGGTGCTGTGTGGTGCTGGGTCACACAGATGCACATTTGTGTGACCGTCACAACCAAGATCTGGGACCCAGATAGCACCAGCTACCCCGGTACGCTCACACTCACCCTCATTCCCAACTTCCCCAAACCTGGACAACCACTCAGCATCTCCATCTCTGTAATTTTGTAATTTCAGGAATGTTATAGGAAATGACACAGGGAATTATATAACATGTTACCCTCTGAGATTTTCTTTTCCTTCACTCAGCATAACACCTTCAAGGGTCCGTCCCAGGAGCATGTATCTGAAGTGTTTGCATGTTTTCTGGCTGGAGCAGGCTTCCAGAATATTCCTGCACTCCAGCGCACGAGGGCACAGTGTGGCTAACCGTCTGCCTGCTGAGGGGCATTTGCGTGGTGGTTTGCAACTTAGAGTTTTTGAAAGTAAATCTGCTTTGAACAATTGTATACAGGGTTTTGTGTAGATGTAAACTTTCGTTTCTCTGCATTGAATGCCCAGGAATGCAACTGCTGAGTCACGTGGAAAGTGTATACATATACATATACAATTTTTTTTTTTTTTTTTTTTTTGCTAAATTGCCCAACTATTTTCCAGAGTAGCTGTACCATTTTACATTCCTGCCGGTAATGTATGAGAGATACTGTTTCTCCTCTGTTTTACTGTTAAATCTATGACACATTTCGAGTTAATGTTTGTATGAGATGTGAGGTTTAGGTTGAGAACATTTTTTTTCCTGTGGCATTTAGTGTTGTTACTTTTTTTAACTGTAGCTATTCTAATAGGCGTGTAGTGATATCTCCTCATGGTCTTAATTTGTACCTTCCTAATGGCGAGCGGGATTGGGCATCTTTTCATACTCTTGGTGTAGCCGTCCACATACACTCACGGTGGAATGTTGTTCCAGGCATTTTCCTATTTCCAGACTGGATTATTTGCCTTTTAACTGTTGGGTTTTGACAGTTCTTTATGTATTCTATACATCTATGCTTTGTCAGACATGTGCTTTACAAATACTTTCTCCTGGTCTGATCTGCCAGGAAAAGCTTGTCATTTCTTCCTCTGCACTTCAGAGGAAAATAACAATAATAATAATGAACAATGATAATAATAATGAGCAACAATAATAATAATGAACAATTTATTACCTTTTTTTTTTCTTTTATGGATCGTGTTTTTGGTCATGTCTAAGAGCTTTTCACCAAACCCTCATTCCTGAAGTTATTCACCTTTGCTCTCTTCTAAAAGTTTTATACTTTTATGTTTTACTGTTAAATCTGTGACACATTTTGAGTTGATGTTTGTATAAGATATTAGGGTTAGGCTGAGTTCATTTTTTTCCTGTGGGTGTCCAATCACTTTAGAATCATTTTTTGTAAAGGCTGTTCTTCCTCCGTTTAATTTTTTGTGAAAAATCAGTTGGCTATACTTGTATGGGGCTATTTCTGGGTTTCTATTTTGTTTCATAAATCAGTATATCTGGCTCTCCACCAAGATTGCTGTAGCTATGTGTGTATTATAAGTCTTAAAATAAGGTAAAAAGGTTCCTCATACTTCAGTCTTCTTTCTCAGAGTCATTTTAACCATTCTAGTTCCTTGAACTTTCATATAAATTTTAGAAAAATCTTGTCTACATTTACAATAAGTTTTGAACCTGTATATAAATTTGGGGAGCGTTAATATCATTACCATGTTGAATTATCTCCCATTTATATAAATATCCTTTAATTTATTTCATTAGCTTTTCCTGTTTTTCAGCATGGAATTCACATACATGATTTGTTAGCTCTATACTGAAGTATTTAATTTTTCTGAGAGACTGCAGATGATATCACACATTTAATTTTGATGTCCATGTTTATTGCCAGCATATAGAAATACAAATGATTTTATATAAATTCATCTTGTATATTACAACTTTGCTGATGTCATTTAAGTCTAGTTATTTGGTGGAGACCTTGGGATCTTTTTCTATGTAGACCATCATGCCATTTGTGAATATAGTTTTTTCTGTTTTTTTCCTGATCTGTGTGCTTTTTATTTCCTTTTCTTGCCTTATTGCATGGTTAGAACTTTCCATGCTGTGTTGAGCAGCAACAGTGAGAGAGGGCGTACTCACACTGTCCTGATCTTAACAGAAAAGCACTTGATCTTTCACTGTTAGTTATTGTGAGGCTGCAGCTGCTTTGCAGGTGTACTTTATCAAGGTCAGGAAGTTCTGTTCTAGACCTAATTTTCTAAGAGGTACTTCTTTTTCTTTTTTTGTTTCGTTAAACTAGGAATGGTTATTGAAGGCTGTCAATTTTTCTCATCAATTGATATATATAATTATGTTACTTTTATTCGTTAGCCTAATTACTATTGTGGATTATAATGATTCATTTTTGAACATTAAACAAGCATCACTTCCCTGGAACAAGTCCCTCTTGGTCATAGTGTGTTATCATTTGTATATATTGCAGAATTCTATCTGATAATATTCTGTTAAAATTTTTTGCATTTATTCTCATACAAGCAGGAAGGATATTGGCGCGTGTGTGTGTGTGTGTGTGTGTGTGTATCCCACCTGTCTTTGTCTAATTTTGGTATTAAGACAACACTAGCTTCATAAAACAAATTAAGCCATGTATGTTCCTTTTTCTTCTACTTGCTGGAAGAGATTGGTAGAGTTGGAGCTCTTTCTTCTTTAAATGTTTATTAGAATGCTTTACTGAAACCATCTGGGCTAGTGGGTTCTTTGAGGGGGCTGGGTGAGGAGTTATTAAATTGCTTAATATCTTTGGAGCTATCCAGTGATCTATTGCATAACAGAGGAGTTGTGGCAGTTGTTGTTCTGCATGGGACTGGAGGTGCGTCCATGGTGTCTCAGGGTCACAGGCTGTGTAGAAGGACTTTTTGGACAACAGACTCCCAGAGGTTTGGTAAAAGCTGAAGAATGCTGAACTCACAGAATCCTGTTGCTACTTGACAAAACCGTGAATGAAGAAGTGAGTGTCTTTCTCTAGGCATGCTGCCCTGAACACCTCTTCCCTCCCTTGCTGGCCAGGGGCTTTATAATGCACGTTTGTTTACCAGCCTGCCAGTGTACCCGGTGTTGGCTGTGGGGACTCCTGTATTAGTCTTCTGGGGCTGTCGTGGCAATGTAAGACAGACTGGGTGCCTTGAACAATAGAAATTTATTGTCTCCCAGTTCTGGTGGCCAGACAGTTGCAGGTTTTGTTCCTTCTGCGGCTGTGTCGGAGAACCTGTCCCAGGCCTCCCCCTGGCACCTGGGGCTCTGCTGGCCGCCCCTGTGCTCCCGTATTCTAGATTGTCTCTGCGTCTTCACACCACACTCCTGCTCCTGTCTCTTCTCTTCACATGCTGTTGTTTTTGTAAGGACACCAGTGGTGTGGGATTAGGGGCCCACTCGACTCCAGTACGGCCTCATGTTAACTAACTACGTTTGCAAAGACCCTATTTCTGAATAAGGTCGCATTCTGAGGTTCTGGCAGTTAAGATCTGAACATGTGAGTTTCGAAGGGCAGGCACGATTCAACCCATGACATGCACAAACCTGGAAAGCCTTGTCCAAATTCTGACTCTTTTTTTGCTTTGAAACTTTCCAAACTTCCTGCTTTTCCAGAGGGTAAACGGAAGACTGCCTGCCTGCAGCACCCAAAGCCAAAGCAAAGTCCTTTTTCGTCACACACCCAGTGCTCTCTCTCCCCAGCTCTAGGTGCCCCTGGCACTTGCCCCACAAGCAGTCATTCAACAAACACGCCGGAGCCCCGCAGTCCAAATTCAATGCAACGGCATCGGAATGACGCAGGGACAGAGAATTTCTCCTCTGTTTACAGAAAGCCGTGGATATTTGCACATTGTCTGATACTAGCACTTTGCCTTTTCTGTTTAAAGCCATAAAATAAATGTGGCTCCAAAACAATCAAAATTCTGTGAACATAAGGCTTATTGGCACCGCAGAATCAGCAAATTGCGCTGGTATTCACCATGATTTATGTTAAGCCTATTCTATGCTCACAAAAATAAAAAGTAAGGCCTGGTAAAATACACAATGGGGTTTTGTTCAAAAATCAAATAAATCGTGAAAACCTTTGTGAAGACTCTGCCTTTTCCTTCCCTCGTGGTTCTGCGCCGCCGACAGTGCGCTTCCTAGAGTCAGGGCGGCTGAGTTATTCGTGTCTCCCTTAAATCCCTAACCAACAGTTCGCTCAAATCCACTCTCCTTTTAAAACGTCTCTGGTGCCATCTGTCGTGAGCTGGACGGTGGCCCCTAAGAGGCATGTCCAGGCCCTAACTCACTGAGCCCGCCAGTGTGACCTTGTGGGTAACGAGGGTCTGTGCAGAGGTGAGTACGTGAAGAGTCGTGACCTGAAGCCTCCTGGGTTGTCTGGGGGACCCTACATCCCATGACGGCCGTCCCTGCAGGAGTCAGCGGGCAGGACACGCACACGGAACGAGGCCATGTGGAGACGCAGGCAGAGATCGGAGTGACGCAGCCACAAGCCCAGGGACACCCGGCGTCACCAGGCGCTGAGACACACAGGAAGGCTCCTCCCCAGGGCCTGTGGGGGCCCAGCCCTGCCCCCACCTGGACGCCACCGCCGGACACGGGGCTCCCAGCCGTGAAAGAGGACATCCCCGCTGTGTTAAGCTTCCCAGTTTACGGTGATCTGTGACATCAGCCATTGGAAACGAATGCAGCATCTAGCTTTTACATTATAAATGAGGAGATCTCGGGAGAAAGTGAAAAGGCGGAGGGTGCGGAGCACCTAAGGCCGCCGGCCCACCCCTCACCACTGCAGACGGTGCCCTGGGGAAGCTTCGGGACCCCCACTGCGCCCCACTTGCCCAGGCCCTGGGGAGCTTGGGGCGCTCACATAGTGGGGTTCTAGCCCCAGTGCCTAGCGCCCCTCCCTGGGATCGGCTCCCATCCTGCAGGCCGTGGTCTCTGCAGGGTACATCACAGTGCAGGGCAGCATCCTTGGGGGGTGCGACTCACCTCTGCCACTTGCAAGAAGACAGACCGGCGTAAGCTCCTGCCTCGTGTCTGGCCCCAGAAGGCTGTGCAGGCAGAGCCCGCAACTGTGTGTTGAAGCCCAGTTCGCAGACTGCAGAGTGCGAGGTGAGGCACTTGCGTGCACCAGAGACAGCCCGTGGTGCCTGGCTGAGCCGGCTGCTTCTGCCTGCCACGGCACATGGATCAGACGGGCTCTTCCTGCAAGACACGGCATGACCTGCCCTCAGGCCCGTCTGCAGGAAGGACCCGTCCACCTGCTCCCCAGGGCGAAGCGCCGTCCACGGGCGCTCACTGCCGCTGTGGTTGCAGGAGGAAGGGCCGCTCTAGGGGACGAGGTTGGGCCCACCCCTTGCTGAGTTGGAGGCCGCAGTGTCCACTGGTTCAAGGTCCTGTGGGGTCTAGGGGCTGGAGAGTCCTGACCTCCACCTCCCCGAAGGACCAGGGGCAGCCCTGGGGGCCTCCCTGGAGCCCACCCTGCCCCTGGTCTGGAGCCCAGGCGGAGGGACAGTGCCCAGGGCTGACAAGCCTCTGCAGCTCTGCACCCCCTCGTGCCTCAGCGCCTGCACGTCGGTGTCACTGGTGGTGAGGTCACATGAGAAGGAGCAAGGCCCACGCGGTCCTCACTCATAAGTAACTTCAGCCGTTCCAGTTTGCTTGTCACTACTCTAAGTGCTTTACCAATTGCAGCAGGTTGCCCGCGGTGAGACCCTCCCACAGAGGGTGGGAGAGCTTCTCTCCATGTGCGGAGAGAAAGCTGAGCACAGAGGGGGCAGGTGACCTCCAAGGCCACACAGCAGGGTTCAAACCCAGGCTACCCAGCCCACACTCTGCATGGCTCCTAAGAACATCAGGGCCACAGGGCCCACACCCTGACTTCTGCTGGAAGGAAGCAAATGGCTAGCGCTCACAAGAGAGAACTGCAACAGTAATGAGAGCAGAGGAGTAATGGGGCAGGAATGGGACCAGCCAAGGGGACACGGTTTGTGCCAGTGTCCCAGGAAGGGTGTGCCAGTGGGGAACAGAATGCACACAGCCACACACGCCAGGGGTCCCCTCTCCACCTGGGTCCCCCTGCAGCTGGGATGTTAGTCGACCTGGGCCCACGGTGCCGGCATCGTCCGTCTGATGCTATTTTAGGTTCTTAGCCCCAGTTCTCAGTGGCGGTGGCGGGGAGCCGGCCTTCTCAAGGTCAAAGCGAGCAGACTGGGGACTGCGCCGGCCCCGAGCACCCGCGCGCCATCCAATCCCTGCACTCACATTTCCTGTGCACGCGGCGGGCAGAGCTCTGCCCTCCCCTTGGGCTGCTCTGCGTTTGCATGTCTCTTCTACGTTTTGCTTTTTGACCTTTCAGGGATGCAAGGTCATGAGATCCGGTTCCCGGTAATGGATACGTTGGCCCGTTGGCCCATCTCAGGCAGGACTGTGAGCCCTCAGCAGTTCCGAGTGCGGCTTGCTAAGCACTCCTCTCGCGGAGCAGCACCTGCGCTGAGCGTCAGAGCAGTGTGTCAGGGGCGCGGCCAGATGCTGGGCTCGGTTCTCCCGGGACGCCTGCAATGTGATCGCCCGCTGGCCCCATGCTAGGAGGGATAGAATTCTTCGGGCTCAGAGCCGGAGACACTCGGTGGTTACTGGGCGCTCTAATTGGAACACATCTGATGAGATAAGAGGCTCATTTGTCAAGAGCTTATATTTGGCTTGGGGAGGAAGTGCTTCACAAGCCCAAATAAACGGGGCGTCGTGAGCAAGAACACCACCTGTCGGGAGAGGAACATGCACACAGGGCGGGGCGGCGGCTGTCCTGCAGCCAAGGGTGTTTTGCTGCGCTGAGCTCTGAGGGCCTGGACTCCCAGACGGACAGCAGGGCTCACTTCTGAAGCCATTAGCGGCAGTGCCGTGCACTGGGGACCATCACACAGGGAGGTCGAACCTTGGGGGGAGCGGGAGCATGAGAGGAAGAAGTGGGAATTTGCAAGCTCGCCCCGGAAGTCCGCGCCTGCTGCCGGATCGCCCGTCGTCCGAGATCGGCAAAGGATGGATTTCAGAGATGCCGAGACGGAGAGGCTCTCATCCAGATGGTCTCTTAGATTTCTGGCATTTATAAAAGGGATCCGTGCAGCTGTTCGCAATGGAAGGATAGTGCCACCGCGTTGAACCGCGTTGAATGTGATTGATGACGTAATCGATAGACTCACCGGGGGCTCCAGGAGCACAGGTGCTCGAAGCATCTCGGGAATCACACTGAAGTCCCCGGTGTGTTGCCTGTCATTTCACCATCTTCCTTCTTTTCCCTGGAGTTCCGAGCGTCCCAGTCCAATCTCCAGGAAGAAAGCCCTGCCTTTCTATGTCATTCGCCCCCGCCTCTGCCTAAACAACTCGGACTGAGAAGCGTTCCTGGCTTCGCCCTGCAGGTGCTGTGGAGACGGGTCGTCTCCACCTGTCCTGCCTCTGTAGCGGGGAACGAGGAGCCCCACCGACCTTTGCACCTGCCCCGGGGCACCCCCCACCTGCGGGGACAAGCGCCTGGGCGTCGGCTTCTCTCGGCAGTGGGCCTCGGGACCCTAGCAGGCGTGGCCGCTGTCGCCCCGCCTCTGTTTCCAGCACTCTATTCCACAGGGGCGCCTGCGTCTCCTAAAGCGCTTCGGAGCGTCCACGTTCCCGCCTGTGCCAAGCCCTCCACACCTTGCCACGGCGTCCCGCCGGCCGAGGCGCCACTGCCAAAGCGTGGCTTCCTTGCACGAGAAAACTCGAGACAGAATGTGTGCAAGTTCAACAGGGCTGGCTTGGTGTTTGCTCTGACCAGTGTTCGCCCGAGCACGGCCGTCGGCAGAGGTCCCTTGCCCAGCCGCCCCTCCGTGCGATGGGATGCGCCCTTATTCCCTGCCCGGCGAACAGGCGAGGCACTGCGAGTCACCGCTTCAATCCCGTCCCCCTCCTTGGTGCTCAGGCCCTGTGTGGCTTTCTCTAGTCTGGGGTACTTTTTTTTCCTTAAAGACACTTTAATTTAGATGCATATATATTTTTTGATGTATATATGCATATTCACATTGAAGTTAAAATTAATAATAGATAAACATACTACTATTCTCTCTATATTTTTAAGTAGTCGTATGTAAGGGCATAAATAGACTCTGCCTTTGAGACGGGTGGCATAGGATTCTAGTTGGGGCACTTCTTACCTTCTCCGGGGTCACAAAGGTCTGGATCTCAGGTCCACACCGAGGGCCGTCCCGTCCGCGCACGAGCTTCGACACGCGGCCGTCCGCCCTGTCTGTGGCAGAACGGAGAACAGTCCCCTTCCACGTAAGCCACAGAGAGACCCTGCTCCGTTGCTACCACGAGACGTTCGGCAGCATCTGAATCCCTGACCCAGAGCCACAGGTCTGCAGGGCCAAGGGTCCTGAGGACGGTGTCATTGGTGCCGGAGCCACCGCCTGTGACGCCAGCGTGCTGGGCAGGTCAGTGCGTCCCGGCCGTCAAACACCAAGGGCAGAGTTACCTGGGCTGGCAGTTTTGTTTTAAAAATCGAATCTCTAGACACTTCCGATACCTTAGCACTATCACGTTAAATAATTAATCTAGATTTAATTTTCTTACTGACCCAGAGTCACAAATTCATTTATTTAAAAAAAAAAAAAAGTGAAACAAACACACAGATTTTTTTTTTTTGAGACAGAGTCTCACTGTGTTGCCCAGGCTAGAGTGAGTGCCGTGGCATCAGCCTCGCTCACAGCAACCTCAAACCCCTAGGCTCAAGCAATCCTCCTGCCTCAGCCTCCCGAGTAGCTAGGACTACAGGCATGCACCAGCATGCCTGGCTAATTTTTTTCTATATATTTTTAGTTGTTCAGCTAATTTCTTTCCGTTTTTTTAGTAGAGACGGGGTCTCGCTCTTGCTCAGGCTGGTCTCAAATGCCTGAGCTCAAATGATCCGCCCACCTCGGCCTCCCAGAGCGCCAGGATTACAGGCGTGAGCCACCGCGCCCAGCCTCACCAGACTTTTAAACTGACGTGAGTATCTAAAGTGTAACTAAGACGCTGGGCCCCACCTCGAGCGCCTCCTCTTTGAAGGGTCTTTCTAGAAGGGTGCCACCGCTGCCTGCCGCAGCCTCTCGGAACGGGGCTGGGAGGGCGGGAGAGGAGATGTCCCACCCCGGGCGAGAGGGGCACAGAGCAGCGCTCCGGGCGCGGGGGCTCTGGAAACAGTGTCTGCAAAAGACTTGGGTCCCCCGGCGTGATGAATCACGGAGCCACAAATCCTTTTTAGCTAATTGCTATCAGCTTGTGAGATTCTCCCTCCCGTGCTCAATATCAATTTTCATAGCCATAGGAGATAGCGCCGCTCCCCCGAGCCCGCTGGCGGCCGGCCGAGCAGCGGCGGCAGCACTTAGCAGTTTGAAGGGGGAGTCGTCTAACAGCAGCTGCTGCCGGAGACCAGAGGGGGAAGGGGCCCACGGCGCGGGACGGGGAGCCGGCCGCGCTAATGCACTGGGGGCTGTGACCTTCCCGGAAAGTCGTCCTCCAGAGCCGACGGCTCCTAGGCGTCCTCACCCTGCAAACTCCGCCTCGTCGCAGAGCCGGCTCGGCCATCCGGAGGGCGAAAGCTGGGACGAGTGTCTTTCTCTCCGGAGTCTTCCGCACGACCGGAGGAGAGATTCGCGTACGGCGCGGGGGTGGCACCTGCCTTCCAAACCTGGGTCGAGGTGGGGCCACCAGCGTACTCCCAGAGGTTGCAGCTGTGTTCCACCAGAAAGGAAGGGGTTCGTTTGGGTGCCGCCTGCATCGAAACAAGCCCGGGACGTGTGACGTGACCTTCCTAGTCATAAAACAGACTCTTCCATTCCGCCCCAGAGTTCCTCCAGGGTCTGCAGAGGTGCTGCAGCTCTCCTGCACGCCAAGGCGCCATTTCCACGGCACGGCAGCTGTCGTCGCCGCGTGCACGCCCGGCACACTCTCGGGGCCCGGGACGCTCACGGCTCCGTGAGGCCCTGCGCAAAGGGGCCACAGCCAGAGAAGGATCCGCATCTGAGGGTTCCACCGTGCAGCTTAGATTCAAAGATTTGGGATGGCAGAAAACAGACGGATGAGCATGCTCTCAGCCCGTCGAATGACAGATGTGTTTGCTCCTGCGTGACGGTGCAAGGAATTCATGTTTCGTAACCCTGCGGGGAGAGAGAGAGGTTTTCCTTTGAGCACTGCCGTGCTGTCGTGACGCGGGCCCCCACCCAGCCACCCCCAGCCAGGCCCCTTAAACTCGCAGAGCCCGCGGCGATTTCCCCCGTGGACAGTGGCGGCAGGACCCGCTGAGGATCTGACGTCACCGCGGTGCTGTTTTGCACTAACAGCGGCGGAGATAAAGTACTGCTGTTAACGCTGCTATCACTTGTTCTTAGGTCTCAGCGAACAAGCTTTTATGAAGCGCTAGGCACCTGTGTGAAACACTCACACGCGCCACCCCCTGTCACCCTCATCCCCGTGCGCTGTGTGTAGTCACTGTCCCGCTTTGCAAGAAGGGACCTCAGGCTCACAGGCCTGCGGCGGGACAGAGGCTGGGGCACGCGGAGGCTGGAACTCGGCCCACCCGGAGCCACAGAGCGCCTCTCGAAACACCCGGGCACTGGCCAGTCCTGTGTGACTCGTGTCCCCAGGAAACCCGGCACCTAAGCGGCTAATCGGTGGCTCGGGGAATGCTTGCCCCTGCCTTTCCCGAGTGTGCTCGCGGACAGCCAGCCAGGTCCCAGGCCGGGGACAGCGCACTCCAGAATCAGAGGTTGGTTGCATAACTAAGAGGTGGTTGAGAATCTCTGAAGACGGCGTGAATTGATCACTTTCCAGGAGGGAGCTGGGCGGGCGCCCCGAGTGCCTTCGAGGCTGCCGTCCTGGGGCGGGGAGCAGACCGGCCTCGAGGGAGCGAGCTGAGGACCGCGCAGCCCCGCCCTGCACTGGCGCTTGGGGACCGCTTCTGGCCGGCTGGGGCGCCGTCACCTCCCACCCGGGAGGGGGTGTTTGGGAACGTGGTCCGCTGGTGCGTGGGTCCTCCCCGAGACCCGGCTGGGAAGATAGCTCTCAAAGCCCAGCACCGGCTCCAGGGCCGGGGCAGCTAATAAAACCTCCCGAGCCTCAGTGTTGTTGTCTGTAGAATGGGAATAAAGTTACCTCACTTTCAGGGCTGACTGTGGTAGGTTATCAAAATCTGCGGTTACTTTAAACAATGCTGTGTCTACATCCACATGAAAGACAGAAGCTTTGCTTGGAGGGGTTCCTTCCCCTAGGAGAACATGGCTCTGTGCCCTGGGGGGTGTCTGACTCTCAGCACCGCCCAGATCGCGTTCTTATATTTTAGTATTCTGTTTTGGAAGAACCCTGGAAACAGGGGCATATTCTCCTTTCATTAACATTCTTGCCTTTAGCAGACTTTGGTCTCTCTGAACACCCGTTTCCTCATTTCCAAAATGAGGGTGCAGAACTGGCCCTGTCACCCTACCCAGAGCTGGTGCAGGGTCAGGCGAGACGGGACGTTCACTGGAGAGCCCGTCCCTCCAAGAGACAGGCAGGCCCTGCGTCACGGAGCATCGTGGCGTGTGCTCTCCGTTACAGGTGCCGTGGCCCAGGTTAGCCCTGACCTTTCTCTCACGGCTTGTGAAAGGGAAGGCATGGGGTGTAGGAAGGGAAAAGGCCACGGAATTATTGCAACAGTAGAAGACCTTTCCTTCAGTAGATTTTCTTCCAGGGAACACTGTGCGTGGGCCATTCAGCCTGGGTCTTTTGGACAGAAGCAGGGGTGTGCTCTGGAGCCAGAGAGATGGTACAGATGGGAAAAGCTGTCTACACACCCCTCCCTGGGGCACCCGGGCCCCACCTTCCTCCTGGCCTTCATCACAACGGCTTCCTGTGGGGCAAAGGATTTGGTCAGAAATGGAACCCGATAGTTTGTTTTTAAAACACCGTAGTTCACAAATATTATTTCCTAGGATTCTATTCCACTTTAAAGATAAATAAATAAATAAATAGACACAATGCCAGTCAATAAGAAAGAATTATTTCATCAGCTGTTGGGTGGCCAGTGTTAACTTCGCAGCTCAATGCAACTTTCCTCTGTCGCCTCGTTAGGGCTTCACGGTTGTGAAATCTTGACTGGAAAAAGTAAGATCTGAGAAAGGCGAGTGATAAGTATGTCATTCAGTCATTCACCAAGCGTTCTCTGGACAGGGTGTTGTCGCGGGTGTATGTGCGCCGGACAGTGGATGCAGCAGAGCTGAGAGGCGTTTGGGGCACAGAGGAAAGGAGTGGGACCTGCCCCTGGGTGACAGGTGCGGGACCAGCCACACTTCCTGCAGGAACACTTCTTGGGGGACATGTATGATAGGGAGGAGATTTTCCATGGCGACACAAACCTGTGACACTCTTTTTTTTTTTATTACGTGAACATAGTTTCCCGTGGAAAGTAATACATACACTTTTTAGATAACTCAGATGATATTTTTTTACTTGTTGAGTGTTCACTCTGAGCCAAGCAAGGCCTCACGCTGGACAATTGCCTGTTTGGAGAAGTGGCAAGCAGGTGACCTCCTCCCCGAGTGGCCATCGGAGGTGGCAGGTTGCATGGCCCCGCGGGGGCCTCAGCAGGGCTCTGCGCGGCTCCCCCAGCTCAACTTCCGCCCTCCGACCTGAAGCCCCTGCTCCCCGGTCGTGTCCCTCCCCTCTGTGAGGACGGGGTTGGTCTCTGGTGGGAGGACGGTGACTCGCCTGTCTCTTTTCCTGAAGGAACAGCAGTGCGCCTACAGCGCGTGCCGGGCCGCTCTGAGCTGTGGGCCACGTTGCATTTTTTTTATGAGAGCAGAACCACAGCCTGAGGTCTGGCCCCGAGCACCTGTGTGACCACCCTGGTGGTGACGGCGCTCTGGCCAGGGCTGGCCACAGAAGATCCCACAGCCTCCGATGACAATAATCCATCACTCAGCACGACTGTTACCGTTTTATCCAGGTGTTTCTGACACTGCCGTGTGGAAATGGAAGGCTGAGAAAGCGTCCCAAATTCCCTGACTCAGGCTCATTTAATGATACACAGTTTCATTATTTTAAGATGAGTATGTTTCTGTACATTCTAATATTTCACGTTGTTACATTGTATCACCCCCTTATGAGTCAGAACTTTGCCTTGGTTACATAGAGAAGACTCTACATATATTCACACTTATTAATTATAATACAGTTTTATTTATTTGAAAATTATCACAGAATCTTTTCAATTGAGTTCTTTTTGTTTTTGGAAAGAAGCCTACAATCGACGGGTGCTTGTGTTTACACCCTCACTCTACGATCTCTCCAGTGATGTGGTCCGCCCAAGGTGCAGGGTGCCGTTCCTCCGTGTCACTCAGGGGACAGTGGTAGTGATGGCATGGCCCCATCCCGGGACTCACCCCCCGTCCACACTCTGTGCGCAAGGTGGGCATGACGACTTGGACAACTCAGCACCGGCTGCCATGCAGGACTGCGCGGAGCACACGCAGACGGCAGAACTGCGCCCCGGCTGGAGCAAAGGGCCCCCCCATCCAGCCCCCTTCTAGAAGGCGGGGTCTGGCCTCCACAACGCGGCTAGCTCCGGACCCCGTCCTGCTTCCGACATGCCTGAGTGGCTTCCCTGGGCACGAGGCACAGGACACTCCAGATCACGAGGGAACAAAGAGGGCAGCGTCTCTGGTATCTCGGCAGTTGCCCACCATCGAGGACGTTGACTTACAGGCATGGGACATGACTGGGAGGGAGCCCGGGTGCTGTGCTGGCTCCCTCACTGGGAAACCGGGGCAGGAAGTCCCGCCTCTGTGTTGCCGAGCATTTTTCCGCTTAAGGGTCTCTACTTACCAGAGGCCATCTGGCAGTTACCCAGAGGACAGATGCTGTGTGGGGCCCCCCACCTCCCACGTCAGAAACAGGGAGGGGGAGATTGGTGACATATCGGGGTGCCTGGCTGCCTGGGTGTCCGGGGCCCCTGGTGGAGAGTGCTCTTCCGACTGCAGCGGCCGGACCCAGCCGGCCAGGCGCCCCTGCCGGAGTCCCCACACTTCTGCTTCACCTCTCGGGGCCCCTTCCTGGCCTGGCTGTGCCAGGCTGCTTCCTGTTCCGGCATCGGCTCATTTCGGGACGTTGCGTCCACACGGTGAGGCTGGGCCCTGCCTGGGCTTTGGGAGTGAAGACGGTGAGGCCGCTGAAGAGGAGCGGCAGACACCAGCGTGCACCTCGCAGGCCCCCAGGGATGGCACTGGCTGAAGGAGGCACGTGCCACGGTGGTCACTGAAAGGTCCGCTGTCTCCGAGCAGGACGGCTTCAGCCTCACACACACACACACACACAACCACGTCTATGTGGAAAGCTGGCTATCCGAGCTGACCTTTGCTGAGAATTAAGAAGTGCACCTTGATATGCAATGGTCTAAGTAGAAATGCTTCACTCAGGCTGAGGAGGTCGAATTGCGAGGGCTGCACAGTGTTTTTCTTCGATCCATACCTTACCCTGTTACACGATTTACCAAAAGGCATTGGCACGCTCACGAGCAAGGGCTTTGGTTTCACGAGGCTCTTTCTTCCAGCCGAGGGCTGGGCCAGGTCCCGCACCAGGTCCCCCTCTCTCTTGCCTTGGCTGCCGGGGTCATTCCGGAGGGAGTCCTGCCAGCAGCTGTGTGAGGGGACTGTCTACACCTCCCGCACCCTCAGACCACCCCTCATCGCCACACCTACCCCGCCCTCCTGCCAGTTGCCCAGAGCTCGGAGGGCTTTTCCTCATTCATCTTTCCAAGAAATTTCTGCCCCTCTGCCCTCAGCGAAGAACACAATCCCCTTCCGGCTGGCTAAGAGGCAGGTGGGCAGAATTGCCCAGCGGCTGCTCAATTTGATTCCAAACGTTCATCTGATCCGCTTTGCCCCTCCCTGGGCGCAGGAGGGCTTTGCCCTGCCCGACTCTGTCTTCCCAGCCACCTAAAATCCTTCTGAACTCCTTAAACCTTTGCTCTTAAAATCACTGACATCTGGAGTCCATTTTCTTTATTTCCTATAATCCGGGCAGAAGAAAGGTCTGTCCAGGTCGGTGGGGAAGCTGCACACGCCGGAGTTGCTGAGGGAATCGGAGCCCCGTCCACACAGCCGCCCCCAGAAATAGGTCCCGGCGACGGGGCGAGGCAGAGGCCTGGGTTTGTCCCCTCACGACGTTAGTGCTCCTGGTGCGGAAGCGTCGGCTAAGCATTCCCCAGCCGGAATCGCAGCGAACGGCCCGGCCCGGGAGGCCTTGCTGGGATGGCAGTTGCGGTCTCCCTGCCATCTTGCGAGTGTGGGTGTGTTTCTTTTTATTAACGTCTTCCGTGGCATCGGCCCTCCCGCCTCCTTGGGGAGGTCCCCGGGCTCTGGCCTTTGTCTCCGAGCGCGCGGAGCTGAGCGTCAGGAGGAGGCGAGGAGGGCTGGGGCCTCCTGCCGCGGCGCTCAGGCCCCAGCCCCTGCAATTACCCACCTTCGCAGCAGACGGGGATTGAAAAGTGCGAACCACATGGGCGCCAGTCAATAATGGCGCCGCTCACAGATGACACTCGGGCCGGCCGTGGTCGCCGTCCCCGGCGCTTTGCTTTTCACCTTTTATCCTTCCCAGCATCATGACTTAATCCACTCTAATGAGGTGAGCTCCACTGCCAAGACCCAGCGGCCTCGCGGCTGTCTCCGGGCCCGCGTGGGGACAAGAAGGGACTCTGTCAGCCTTCCCGGAGAGAAGCCGGTCGGCGGCGCTCCTCCGACAAGTTTCCTCGGCCCCTCTGTGCCCAGCACCGCCCGCCCCCGCCGCCCGCAAGCCCTCTCCGTTCCTTCCCCGGGAGCGGCTGGGCTGCCCGCCCCGTGTGCGCCTTCGGGTGGCCCCGCTCGCGGCCGCCTGCCGGCGCGTTCCGCTCATCGCCACGCATGCTCCTCCTAGCTTGAAGGACACGGCTGGTGGCCACATGTCACTGTTTACAGGCAGCAGGTGACTGCCAACAGCAGCGGCAGCGAGAGTACGAGCCCCTCTTGCTCCCGCTCCTACCCCATCTGCCCACGCACGGCGGCAGGGGCGGGCGAGGCGGCACTGCTCGGGCACACGCGGGGAGGCCCGAGGGTGACCTGCTCCTGCCGGGGACGGCGGCAGGGTGTCGTAGAGGCGGGAGTGGGCGTGGGTTTAATTGGTGGATCCCATATGTTCTCCGTGGCAGGGCTCTGCAGCATGGTGGCTTTGCCGGGCGATCAGATGTCACCGCACCGCGCTCACACCTGCCCCGCTGCCAGCGCGGCTCCGCGGCAGCCTGCTCTCCTCGTAACGTGCAGCGCCTCCTCCGCCGCCGGCTCCACGCTGCTCGGCCGTGTGTCTCGGGCTCGGGCAGCGCCAGGCCTGCGCCCTTCCCAGGCGCCCGGGCGGGGGCCGGCCAGGTGCGCACCGAGGCGCCCGGCTCCCCCAGCTCCCCGCCACTCCGCAGCCCAGCCCTCCCGGTGCATGCCTTGCATTCTCATGACGAATGCAATATTTCACTCTATTGGCTTCTTTTGGCTGGAAGAAGGGAGAAAGAAGAAAAGGCAAGTAGAATGCCTTGAAAGCTCACGGGATTAACCGCACGGTCTTAATAAATGTAGATACAACCCTGGCAGGGAGGGAAAAAAAAAAATTTGGCTGTTACAGGGCTTGAAACTCCCTCCCTTTTCCACAGCCCTAATCTGATTTTTTGCCAGCTCCTTTTGATCTAGCGGGGGCAGGCAAGTCAGTTTCGCAAGTACAGATGGGCTAAATATGGAGATTAGCCCCTTCTCCTCCCGCCCGGGCTCCTAAGACCTGATTAAGTCTAGAATCACGCAATTGTCTCCCAGCCGGCTATCAGAGTGGCCGGGCGCAGGAGGGGGCAGCATGAAGGCTGATTTTGTAATGGATACTTATTTTATCCCAGCGCTATAAGAAGATTAGGCCTGGGGGTGTCACATTAGCCGTGATCTCTGGGCCCCTGGTCGTCTCTTGCCGGTTTCAAACACCTCTCCTCGGCCTTAGAACAAACAGGGAGCTGGGACCCAGCGGCCCCATGGCAGGCATGAATAATCGCCCACTGCAAACTGTTTGAAGATCACAAAGTGCTGCGTAAATTACTCAGTTTGGGCTTTGGTCGGGGTGATTTGTGGTGACTTATTGAATCTTTTCACAGTTCAGAATTAAACTTTCTCCGCAGCTACGCTGCAGACAGCGTAGAATGAAAGTCGAGTCTTAGCTGACAGTCCCCTTCTCAGATCAATCTCCCAGAAAGGCCCGGCAGAGAGTCCTGCCTTCCGAGCACCGCCTTCCCCACGTTTCAGAGGGCCTGGCCGAGGTACGCCCGTTCCTAGCCCCGCCGCCCAGTTACGCCTATTCAGCAGACAACTTAAAATAGCGACTGAAACCAAAAAAAAAAAAAAAAAAACGGCAGGGGAACTGCTTGTTTCCAATCACCCACACGTTTTTGGCAAGAATGCTTGGCCAATTTTCCTGCCGACATATCCCATTTATTTTTTGTTTGTTTTCAAACATGGCACATTTCTTTAATTAGTGAGGGTAAACAAGTTGGAAAACGGGGAAGAAAGAAGAAGTTTAAAAATGCTAGTCGGGGAAACGATGTCACTAAACAACTTTCAATTAGAGGGATTTAGCCGGCCTGGTAGGTTTCCGAGCTAATTCTGGGGAAGACTGACTGGCTACCCTGGGTGTTCACTCGGGTGCCAGAGCCACTAATTGTCATTCGAGCAGGAGAGTCAATGCTTTTGAATTTTAAGTACCTTTCTGCAGTAGGTTATTGGAAGTTCTGTATTAACTGGCATTGCTAATTAGTATGCCCTTTTTCTTTGTATCTACCTGATCTAAGTTGTTTTTGGTTAATACTAATTATAAAATTAAAAAAAATAAACTCAGTGATATCAGAAATAATGATGATTTTTAATCTTGCCAAATATTTTGAAAATAAGGTAAAAAGACAGACAGTTGCTCCAAAGGGCTTTCATGGTAAAAACCCCAGATAGTGTTTGTATGTTTTTACTGTTTTATTAGAAAACTGATAGCTCTGACAATCTGTTTTCTAATTATCCAGAGACTTGTAATCAGACATCTGAACGTATAAATATTTTTAAATCGCATACTATTAAGAAAAAAAAGAATCAAAATTAGAATATGCAAGTAAAAATATCATTATCTGGTTACTGGGAAATGTAGTCATAGTTCTCCTGTGTATTTACTTATTTCCTGATTTATTTTTATCGTTGTGTTTTTAAAACAGGTAGTGGCTAGATAATCATAGATATTTATAGTAATTAAGATTTGGGTCCATTTCTGAAACTGTAAAACAAATGAAATCTACCCATCTACAAAAAGCATCCTTTACCTCCCTGAATAGAATAGTTTTTGTTTTTATGTTATTACTAAGATATGTGTCTCACCTAGGAAATACAAAAAAAAAAAAAAAATTGATAGGCAACACTCAAATATACTGTGCTTTAAGATAGGATTATTAAATGAAAAAAAAAAAATCAGCACAATAAGTCTCCCTTGCAAAAGTAAGTAAATTTCATGGTCTTATTAGAATTGGCCTAGTTAACTATTAACCCCAGTATTTACCTATATTACAAAAACAAATGCAATATTTAGAAGGATAAACTAGTTTCAATTGTATACCTATACATTTTACCATATACATATTTTATACATTTCTGTTTTAATTTCGGGGTCAAAAATTTCGGATAGATATAAAAGAGCAAAATACCCAAATATTTGAAACAAAAAGGCTTTTGTTGGTAGATGGTGAGGTGGTAAGAACAACTGAGATATCGTGTTTCCCCAAAAATAAGATAGGGTCTTATATTTATTTTTCCTCAAGAAGACACCCTAGGGCTTATTTTCAGGGGATGTGTTATTTTTTTTCTTAAGTACAGTACAACGATCTACATTTATTCAAATATAGTTAAGTCGTCTTCTTCTGGAACATCATCATAACTCTCTGAACCCCGAATTCCATCCTGAATTTCTTGCGACTCTGTTTCCTTTAGAACCATGTGCCCCGATCTCTCACGTCGAGCAACAGAGCTCTCATGGGGCAGATGAGAAGGGCTGCTCATCTTCTTTCCCGCTCCGCAGCAACATGCATGGGTTGTGCAGACGTGCTGCGCAGCCACGCCCGTCACTAGGTCTTATTTTCGGGGTGGGGCTTCTATTGTGCAAATGCTTAGAAATCCTGCCAGGGCTTATTTCCTGGGTAGGTCTTATTTTCGGGGAAACACGGTACCTGTTTTGGTTCTCAACTTCATTCAGACATTATCTAAATTCAGGCCAGTTTATTTCTTGGAGGAAGATGTATGCTCACAGAAATAATGCTATTTCTAGGTGTTTGATGACTACCACATGCAGGGCATTGCACCTGGCCCCTTAGTGACCTGTGGGTGGGAAACTTCCAGAAACGTCTGCCCTCTGCAGAGTTATGGGAGTGAGTGTCGTGTGTGTGTGTGTGTGTGTGTGCAGGAGGAAGCAGAGGAAAGACAGCCCTGTAGGTAGCACACGTTTTTAGCATTTCTGACCTTCACTGTCTGCTCTACATACTTCACATGCATTGACTCACTTAATAATGTCGTGCAGTGGAGTCCTTCTTATCCCACTTCGTGTTGGGGACCTAAGGGGAGGTGACACCCCCAAGTCCACACTGGCCAGTACGTGGCAGAGCGGGGGTGTTCCAGGGCCCTTGCCTGTCCACACACCAACCACCTCTCACCCCGAGAGCAGTAAACGGAGACCGAAGGACATTCGGGAAGGGGACGCGTTGCGTTGGGGGCCTTGGAGTGTTTCTGTAGACACCAAGTAGGGTTTTCCTCTCCAGGTGGGGATACAGCTTGTTATTTGGAGAACCCGACCTGGATGGGGGCCGCGTTCACCGTGTCGGGATCACAGGGCTGCTGAGGGCAGAGCTGCAGCTGGAGCCGGGGAGAGGCTTTGCGGCAACAGACAGAGATGCAGGCGTCGGAAGGACTTCTACAGGGGTCGGCTTGAAGTCTAAAGGGAGACTCAGTTAAAACTGGATCAATAGCAGAGCCTGTTGAAGGACTTGTACGTCACCTCCGCAGCAGTGCACCCAAACCGACAGACGCCTACAGATTACTTCTTACCGATCGTGTCTCAGTGTGGCCGGTGTACGGGCCGAGGCTCCTTTCATGCTGTTTGTGGTGGTGATTTTGCTTCCTCCTGCTATAGCTTCAGAGTCTTTAGGATCTAACTGAAATACAAGCTACCATTTGTCACGTCCCACATAAGCACAGCACAGCTCTCAGTGGACCAGTGGCTCCTGGGTCTGGGGTTTTCGACCGAGGTAGCTCAGGGCTGCCCCTGTCTGTTATAGACAATGACGTGTCATAATGGGTGTGGTATTTAGGGCTAGTCCCTTGATTCCTCAGAGTTCCCTGGGGGTGGGGACTGAGGGGCTGAGCTCGGCCAGAAAGGGCACAGCTCAGAAGCAGTTTGGTTTGTCTGTTGGGGACATTGCCTGGCACCCTAGAATCTGGACTCGGAGCAAGACATCAGGACTGGTTCAACTTGCTGAGCCAGCATGTCCCCAGGTGACCCACGGTCTACACAGCCACTTACAGGACGTTCCTGTGACTCCCAATCCATTCAGGTGACAAGGGCAGGTAAGATGGTGCCCCCTCTTACACAGGCCAGCTCCGAGGGTGCAGGACCCAGACCCCCCCGTAGTCTGGGGGCTTCATTCTGTTTCAGGTTCACTGTGGCAAGCTCCCCTTGGCCGGGCTGGTGCAACCCCCGGCTGTGGGCTATGGAGGAGCAGGACCACGGTGGGTCCCTATTCCAGGGAACTCTCCAAGCTCATCTCTCCTGAGGCCAGGCCCCTTCTCAGAGCAAGAAGATGACTTGATAAACACGTGGCACGCACGCAAGTTAAAGTTTCACAGATAAAATCAAGAAGATTAATTCTTTGATGAGCCAAAGGAAGTTAAACTAGTCAAACTCTGTAGTCAAACCAGATGGGAATCCTAGCTTTGCTGTGTGATTGATGTGAGATGCTGGGCAAGCTACTTACCTTGTGTTTGCCTCAGTTTTCTTATCTGTAAATTGGGAGTAATAGTGGTACCCAGCTCATAAAGTCAGTGTGAATTTTAGTGTCAGGAACAAAATAAGTTCCCATAAACATTAACTCTATTATGTGTTAAGCACCTACTATGTGTTCGGGCTCTGGTTTAGATGATACGGAAAATACAAAAGAAATAAAAGAAACAGGCCTTGTCATCACAGGCAGGGGACAGATGTTGAATCAGGAGAGCGATATAAGAGATGAGTAGTTTCCTTTAAAAAGTAGAATCTGTCATGCAGATGCATTCCAGATCATTGTCCCATAAAGGGGAGAGACAAGGATGGTTTGATCCTGAGACAGCCTCCAGGGATGTCAGGCTAAGGAAGGCCTTGAAGGATGGGTAGGGCTTAGAAAAAAGAGAGGTGGACCTGTGACGGCACAAGCTATGTGATCCAAACCTGCAGCAGGTAGACAGCACTCTGAGGGTTTGGACCCAAGAGCTGGGTGTGTGAACATTGAAAAAGGTGAGTAAATCTAAAATTTGCATTGCAATGATTGGGCTTATCCTGTACACCAAGATGGGGAGAGATGGAGTGTTACACAAGAAAGCTGTATTACAGACGCCGTAGAAACGAGTGTAGGTTAGCTTAGCCCTATGCACAGCCCATAGTTGAACATGTGTAGAACTCTGCAGCCTAGAGAGGTGGGGGCAGGGCGGGCGGGGCAGTGAGAAGGTCTTGGCAGCCGACCAACTGAGAGGTAATGGAACTTCATGTTGGATGGTGGCACTGGGAATGGAAAAGAGGAATTACCACATTACTGTAACAGTTATCATAATGACACAGACATTGATCACCTATTGAATATTGATCACCTATCCTGTGTGCAAGCATTGCAAAGTACACATACTGCCTCTTGTAATTATTTGCATATGTGTCTGATTCTTGCTTATATTCTTGCTACGGAGTTATAGGTTTCCCTCTAACGCTAACGTATCAGCTACTTATTGAATGTTTACTTGGTGCGAGACACTGTTCCAGGCACTTTCCAAATGTGTACGGCCTTGTTGATTTCCCCCAGTAGCCCGGCGTGGGAGGAGCGTGTAGGGCAGAGGAGAGCAGGTGTGGGGAGACGGGGAGAGGAGCTCAGTGGCTCATCATCATGTGCGCGGCCGGGCACCATGCAGCTTGGCCTCACCGCTTCTGTTGGGACAGCCAGACAGAGGGGTATGTTGATTACTTCAAATCTACTTAATTATCCAGTTTTTACAAATAGCATTTAAATACATTAAATAGATGTTTACATAGGTTTTGCAAACACTAGAATTACTATCATTTACCGCCACCGAATATGCCTGGGTGTGATAAGATCTGCGCTTATCAGAGTTTCTCATCTGATAAGAACCTAACAAAATCCTGATTCTCCTGTCCCACAACCAGAGACTGTGGTTGAGTAGGTCTGGGCCAAGGCCCCAGATTCTGCATTTTTTACAAATATCCAGGTTACTCTTACGCACACAGAAGTTTAAGAATTTGGACAAGCTACTGGCTTTCTGATTTTCTTTCTTGATGGGAGCTCACTGAGAAGCAGAATTACAAGGAATGAGGAAAAGAGCAATAACCAGAACAACCTTTGAGATAAAAAGGCAGTCAGCAGTTCCCATGCCTTGCTCTTTGTAGGATAAATGGGATTCTTCTCACGTGAGGCACAGAACCCCTTCCTATGAGGATGTCTCCCAATCCTCCTGGCAGCCCTTAGCATGTCTGCAAGCAAATGTGTCTTTCCTGCCTTTCTTCCCCCATACCCGCA
>VSMD01032172.1:0-12002 GCA_008750895.1 Mirza zaza | reverse complement strand
TGAGTGGTACCTACCCACCCACCTTGTGTTGACAGCTTGAGCACTAGGGGGGCGGGGGGGGGGGTGAGTTATTTTACAAGTTTTTAAAAAGTTGTAGGTTAACTTTGAGTAAAAAAAAAAAAAGGCTCAAAAATCAAGCAGAGGGCTTGTTTCCCTCTCCCCCTTCCCTTCTAAAGTGCAAGGGGCCTACAGTGGTGAGGACACTCATATGATGGTGCAGGACTGCATGGCACCCCCCTTCCGGCTACCTTGTGTGGACACAGGTTTGCCCTTCCCATAGTATCCCGTGAAGATGGCCCTGAGCTCCATCTTCTTGGCCAGGTTCAGCATCCAGCGCCCATTGCCCAGGGAGTAGAGCTTGCCCCGGCTTATCTCACCCACCTCCTCGCCTCGGTTGCCCCCCTTCTCCTGCCGCACAATCTCTAAGAGGTCAAGGCCCGTCTGCACGGCCTCCACATCAGCTGCACAGCCAAGAGTGATGTGGGCACGGCTCCCCCGGGGCAGGTTGTCAGAGGGGGTCTGCTTGTCCACGTCACTTGGCCACAACTGCAGCTCCTGCTCACTCAGCTCCACCCGAGCCCCAGTCGTCTTGGGTGTCACAAAGAGGGCAGAGATGGACAGCGTGAAGGCCTTGCAGTAAGATTTCCTCACCACCTGGGGAGAGTGAGAAAGAGGGGCCCAAGCTACAGGTGGTGGCCTCAGGAGAAGCGGCTAAGGGTGGATTACTCCTGGGGGAGAAAAGGCGAAGGCTAACAAGTGCGCACAGCTGAGCGGAGGTCTTTGTTAAAGGCCCATCATCCACGAGCATCTGCAGCATGCAGCCTGCCCCTGCGCACGGCTCAGGCTAGAGTGAAAGCGCATGCACTCAGAGAGGCAGGGCAGCAGGGCTGAGGCCCGACCTGCTCGTTCAGAGCCTAGCTCCCCAATTGAGCTTCAGGGCTCCGAGCAAGCTGTTCCACCTCTCAGTGCCTTGGTTTATTCACCTATAAACCAGGGATAATACCAGAGCCTACCTCAGAGTTAATGTGAGGGTGAAAGGAGTGTCCAGGCATACACAGAAGGTGCTAATATCACTGCTCAGCTCACTTTGGGACCCAGGCAACACCCTTGGGACTCCGACATGCCCTTGATCAAAACACACTCTGAACACTTTGGTTTACATACGATTCTTTGAAAAAGTCCATCTCTCCCATCTGACCATAAAAGCTCCTCTATTTTTGCTCACAATTCATTGTCCCAACAGTACCTGGCATGTAATACGTGCTTAATAAGACAAATGAAGGAATGTGGGTAGAAATGGTGGTGGCAAATGTTAATGTATTCATTCATTCAACTATGCCTAGGGTGTTGGGAACATGGGGTGAACAAAGCTAAAAACTCCTTTCCCTTAGGAAGCTTCCATTTAAGTGGAAGGAGACCAATGAACAAACAAGTAACATGGTTGTATTAGCCTAGGCAGAGGAGGGGGAGATGGGATCGGGGTCAGGGAAGGCCCCCTAAAAAGGTGACACTGAAGGAGGCTGGAGACTGAGCTATGTGACTTCGCGACTGCCTGGTGTTTAAAGTCAGTGGCTATGGGCATGGGGTGCAGGCTGTGTGGTGCAGAAGGGTCCAGTACCCATAAGCCAATAAGCTCTCACTCCCTCACTCTGGGGCAAGACTAGGCCTCAGACCCGGGGACAGGAACCTCAGTGCACCAGGCTTCCTGGGGGCAAGGGACTCCTAACCTTTGGAACTTAACACAGGCTCCGAGAGGCCAGAGGAGGAACCCGCTGCTGACCAGCATTCCCTTGAATCTGCAGAAGGTAGAGGCACTTGTGGGCAGGCCTTGGGGGTGAATGCACAGGCAGGCGGTACTGCCAGGGCAGGCTCTTTAGAATGGGCAACCGAGGTCTGTGCCACTGAGCCTGGGGATGGGAGAGCTGGAGGAAGAGATGCCATTTTTCCTGAGCTGCTGTCTGGTTTCTGGTCCCCGCCTAGCACCGGCACCCATCTCCACCTACAGCCCCCTTGCCCTCCCCACCTCAGCTGGGTGTCCCTGGGTAAAACTCACATCCTGCTGAGCGTACTCCTCTGCCCCGGTGGCCTTCCCATAGTCACAGAACTTGGTTGTGCAGTGCAGCACGCCCGGGGGTCTCTTCCCAAAATAGGTGACCAGGTCAATCTTCTCCCTGGGCTCATCCCCAGAGATAACTGCAAGGAGAAAGAGGGTGCAGTCAGGGCAGAGGAGCAGGGCATACCAACATCCACCACCAAGACCCTGCAAGCCCAGAGGAAAAAACTCAGACATTAAGCACAAATTCTTGATCAATCCACTACAATTCACTCATTCATTAGTTGATTAAACTAATGGCAACTTAAGAGCTATAAAAAGTGTTTAGGCCAGGCGAGGAAGCTCACACCTATAATCCCAGCACTTTGGGAGGCTGAGGTGGGAGGATTGTTTGAGGCCGGACGTTCAAGACCAGCCTGGGGAACAATGGGATCTTGTCTCCACAAAGAAAGAGAAAAAGTTAGCTGGGCGTAGTGGCACGTGCCTGTAGTCCCAGCTACTCAGGAGGCTGAGGCAGGACGATTGCTGCAGCTCAGGAGTTCAAGGTTGCAGTGAGCTATGATGATGGCACTGCATTCTAACCCATGTGACAGAGCGAGACCCTGTCTCAAGAAAAAAAAGTGTTTACATTCCCTGGCTCTACATTGTGTAGACCTTTTACATCTCGTCCCCAAACTCTTAAGGCATGTGCAACCCAGAAATCGGTGGTACCTGCCAGGAGAATCCAAGATTTACCAGCATCACCTCTGAAAGGGGAAGGCAAGTCATGAAAAGTGGGGTGGAAAGAAAAAAGAGGACTGGGAACAATGTAGTATGACAGAAAGAGCCAGAAAGAACACAGTTAACATCTCAGCCCTGCTTACTAGCCAAGTAGCCTGGGACAAGTGGCTGACCCTTATCTATCAACCCCAGTACGGCAATTAGGGTGACCACATACCCCAATTTTCACAAGACCACCTGGGCAACTTACTAACGCCTCATTTCACTCAGGGACCCATCTGGGGAAGCTACAAGGTCACCATCCTAATACACACCTTGCAGGCCTGTTTGGAGGATGACAGCCTCTGGAGGGCCAAGTGTAGGAAGGCTCTCAGGCTATGATGACATTATGTGACAGCCATGAAGTGGTGTGGAGTGTCTGTGATTCCAAATTCCAGACTCTATGCCCATGACTGTCTTTGGAGTCACTAGCTTTTCCCCGTTTATTCCCAGAGTTGAATCCTGCGAGGTTGTCTCTTACCCTCCACAGGAGAGGGAGACCTCTATGCTTGAGCCTTGTTTGTGGCCCATTACGTTTCTCCTGCTGCAACCCAGGCTAGAAAAGGATTCCAGTTTTTCACGCATAGTAAAAACAACTTTGAGTGGCAGTAACTCCAGGGCAGAGCCACCAGCTGGGACCAGGAGCCCTGCCTCTCGGAAGCTTTACTGAGAATTTGAGCTTCAGGAGCCGAGAAAAAAATTCCCCGAGAACTCACGCAGACAAATTACCTGCTTCTGAGCAACATAAGCTAAGAAAGAAACATGAGCGGACTATTTCAAGTGTGAAGATAATTTAAACTTGGGGAGAACCAGAAAAGGCCTAACGGCATAGATAGAGTGACGTTTCCCCAGTAGGCCACTGCAGGAGAATGAGAACCACCAGGACCCTCCCTTATCCTTAACCTACCCTGTCGCTGGGACAAAGAGCCCTTGGCAGCACAGCACCCTGCTAGGAGAGGACAGCCCAGGGCTCCAGCCTGCAAATCCCACATTGCTGCCTGGTCTGTTTTCCCATCTGGAAAGCAAGGGATCTTAGACTACATATGAGACTCGTGTTCTCTGAAACCATGGGATGCCACATTCATTACCCACGAGTACTCCAACTAGCCCAATGCCTGGGAACTCTTCACCAGTTTAGAAACAACAGTACTAGTTTTAATTTTTCTTGCAGCTTAGGATCCTATGTAATATTTTGTTTGGGAACATGGTTCTGCTGCTGGAAATGACTTTGCAAACAGTAGGCCAGATGCTCCCTGAAAGGTGGCATCATATGGTGACATATTTCCTGTTACGACAGAGTAAGCTGTTTCTCCTCCTTCAGAGACTGGGCCAGTGGTCTACAGCCAGGCTGGGAGAGGGGAGTTGGGGAAAAGAGCCCCGGAGGGAAGGTGCCGTGGAGGGAAGGTGCTCTGGGAAGCAGCTCCACCTGTGCCCCCGCCGTGCTTCCACTACCCAGGGCTGCCTCTGAAGCGCCAACTTGCTTCCGCCTCCTCCAGGCAGGCCTCATCTGCCCCCAAGCCAGCGCCGAGTCCTTTGAGTACAAGGTGGGACCTAGCGCACACAGCACCTAAGCCCAGCAAGGTGGGCTGACAAATGAGGCAACCAGTGCAGGAGTTGAGTGTCCCTCCCCCCGTCCCCGCCTCGCCACCTACAGTGTGGAAGCTCCTTCTTGAAGGCCTTGTGGTTCCCCAGCTCCTCCAGGAAGACCTGGCCGGCCTTGCGCAGGGCCTCAGAGCTCTTCTTGGTCAGGAACCAGCCGAAGTAGAGTGGCAGGAAGTCCTTCTCCAGCCCAGGCTTCAGCTTCTTCAGGTCATCGGCCGACAGCTGCCACTGGTTCTTCTCCTTGAGCTGGGCACAGTCCAGCCGCCAGGCTGTCTTGGGCTCCACCAGCACCACCTGGTACTGGTACTGGTCAGCCATTTCAAAGAGCTGCTCCAGCCGTTCCCGCTCGTGGTTGGTGTCGTCTAGCACAAGAATTCTGATGTCCCGGCGTCGGCAGTAGGCAGCCAGTTCCTCATCAAGCTGCTTGTACTCATTGGAGAAGGCTCCTCGAGCGCCAGGGGTGATCTTGTAAGCATCAGCAGACACCATCTTGGTGCCATCACGGTACTTGTCTACGATGACCCGTGCCAGCGTGGACTTGCCGCTTCCTGGCAGGCCGCGCAGGATGAAGAGTGTTTTGCACTCTTGCAGTGTGGCCACCGTATCCTCATCCTGAAGGAAGGGAAACTGCAGCTCGGGCTTGTCCTTGGCCCCTGAGGATGACATTTTTCGGAAGAAGATCTTGGGCAGGAACGTGTGGCTCTTTCGGGAGAAGCCTCTGTTCTGTGTAAGGAGAGGAAGAGGAGGTGTCAGTTGGAGGTCGGTCTTGGGCACCCTGCCAGCCTTGCCCCCTGTCCCTGGCCTACTTGTGGGCACCTTCTCAGGCGGTGCAGTACTGGACTTTCTCCTTTTCCGTCCTTGAGTACCTGTGTGCTTCTGGTCGTGGAGGAAGGAGGGAGGCTTGTCTGAAGCTCTCCTACACTCTTACTGTCCTCGTCTCAAGATCACCCATTGCTGCCACCTCTAAAAGGAAAACGTGGAAGATGTGCTGGATGGAGTGCGTGCAGGGCAGGCCCGGAGTCTGCAGTTCTGGGACTGGCCCTAACTTTTATATTCTTGGCACCTATGAAGGACGTCCTCTTTGTAGGTGGGGGTCTCCGTGTCTGGGCCAAGCCACAGCTGCCCTGGCTCTGAGTGCACAGAGAAGGGTGGGGGCAAAGAAGGATTACCCCAAGACTGCCTCCCTTCCCCCAACAATGGCAGCAACAGATAATACTCTCTTGTCTGGGATGAGGGGACAATGGTCCCACAGAAGGGGTGGCTGGGGGCAGGGCAGGCGAGCACTGGACAAAGGGCCTCATTCACCAAGCTGCCACCTCCTCTTCTGCCCTCTCCCGGCCCCCCCCAAAGTCGTGGTCTTTGTGCCTGCCCCAGGACTGGGCGGCACAGGGCACCTGCCTTCAGGGTCTAGCTCTACCCACCACTTCGCTGTGTGTCAGCAGCACCTCTCTGAGCCACCTGTCTTCCTGTCTATAACAAGTCTTTACCGTAAACCGTCTCCTCCTCTAAACGGGCCCCACCTCTCGCCAGCCTCCGCGGAGCTTAGCTGGCATGTGGTTTAATCACACAGGCCGTGGGCATGCGCAGGGGAGGGCGAGGACTGGCTGCCCCAGCGCGGGCTCCGAAGCAGCTTGGGGCGCGCCCGCTCGCTCCCCCAGGCCCACCCGCCAGCCGGGTTTCCCCAGGGAGCAGCATCTTCTGCAATTCCGGGGTCCCTTCCTCATAAATGTCACCGTTTTCCTCCCCCAAGTCCCCCCTCTTTTCCCCTACCTTGGTGCTGCACTGGGATCCCAAAACAGCTTGAACTCAAACCCGGAACCTCGGGTCTTCGTTTGCATGCCACTTCCCCCCGAGAGTCCCCAAATACTCCTGTTTTCCGTTATGGTGCTACCCCCGTGCCCGGCCCGGGCCTCCCCTCCCCTCCCCTCCCGGCCTCCACGCGTGAGCTCACCATGATGAGGAGGGGGCGCCGGCTGCGCGTGCACGAGCTCTCCGGGCCGCCCGCCTGCGCGGAGGGACACGGGAGTCTGGCGGTGGCGCGACCCCAAGCCGAGCTGCTTACATAGCTTGGGGGCGGGCCGGGGCCGGGGCGGGCCCCTCCGCGCGCAGGCGCCGCGAATCGAAACCCGAAACTCGCGCCAGCTGGGCCCCAGCGCCGCGCGGCACACCTGGGACACGTCCCTGCCCGCCGGCGCCCGCAAGCTGGTCGGCTGCTTTCTCGTTCGCGTTTACGACGAACTCTTTGAAACAGGGACCCACGCGCTTCTCCGGCCTGCGCCGGTGGTTAAGCGAGTTAGGGAGGATCGTGCAAGTGCAATGTTGAATCCTGTCTTTATTTAAATTTTGACATTTAATTCATCATGGACTTTTTGCAGATTTTTTTTTTACAATACTGCGTTAAAATATTTTTATCTTGCTAAGTTTATTGGCACCCTGGTAAATTTTGCATTTACCAGGGGGGAAACACCCCACTGACTTCACCCCAGTCCCCGCCCTGTGCAAGCCTAAAGTCAGACTCAGCCCAGACCCTTCTAGGAATTGCGAGATGGGACCAGGATGGCAATGGCCAAAGGGACAGATGAATAACGGAGTGAAATACTAACTCAGCCTCTGAGGCCAGCTGCTCAGCTGCCACCTCCTCTGCTGCCACCTCCTCTGTGAGGCCTCTGAAAGTTCCGTTGGGTTTTCGAGTTTCCTGTGTACCAAGTGCTGTACTCATAAGCGTCACACCAACTCCTAAGGCAGATACCGCCTTACACACAGGAGGAAACAAGCTTCTTACTTGATGGTAGCACCTCGAGGTGGCAGAGATAGAGTATACCTGCCGCCCCACTCCCAGGCTACTCCCCTGTTCTTTGGCAGGAGCTATTTTCTTCTGGGCACTAGAGCACAACGTCTCTTATCAGTCCTAGCATTGGCTACTCCAGGTTTAGGGCATTTCTCACCGAGTGAGAGCTGAGGCCTTCCCACTATTGCCCCACCATTGTTTCTTCCACAGAGCTTCCCAGGGTGTCCTACACACTATGGGCGTCAGCACAATAACCAACAGCCCATGGCTGGGCAGACACACCCCCACTCGCCCCTCCCAAGCCCCGTTTCTTCACTTTCCTTTCTTTTTTGTTTTGTTTGTTTTTTTGAGACAGAGTCTCACTTTGTTACCCAGGCTAGAATGCCATGGTGTCAGCCTAGCTCACAGCAACCTCAAACTCCTGGGCTCAAGCAATCCTTCTGCCTCAGCCTCCCAAATAGCTGGAACTACAGGCATGCACTGCCATGCCTGGCTAATTTTTTCTATATATCTTTAGTCAACCAATTAATTTCATTCTATTTTTAGTAGAGACAGGGTCTGGCTCTTGCTCAGGCTGGTTTCAAACTCCTGACCTTGAGTGATCCACCCACCTCGGCCTCACAGAGTGCTATGATGACAGGCGTGAGCCACAGTGCCCAGCCCTGAAACCCTTTCTTCTTAGCACTTTTCTCATTTCTTCAATGAGACTATTCTGAGAATGGGTGGGGGGTGAGGAGGCAAAATGACAGACTTGGGGTTTGTAGGAGTGAATGGTATCTATTTAATGGTAAAATAGTGACAGAAAGAGGCAGAGGTGACCTGTAGGACCCAGTCTCCCATTTTCCTATTAAAGACAAATCTCATCTTGAAGGTCCAGTTTAGTAAGATCCCAAGACCCCTCTGAACACCACCCTCCTGATCCTAATGCCTACTGACCATGGCTTCATTCAAGTTCTTCGTCTGTGTTTGCATTTTCTGGTTTTTTCATTTCTCCTTTTTCTCCCAATTCTGTTTTTCCCTGTTCGTCCAACTCTGTGCTGCCTACTTCTGAAAATGTCTTTAGTCCTTCTGATTCCTTTCTGCTTAATTCTCCTGAAGGCCGCCTGTAAATTTCCCTTGATCCTCTCCTGCTCACTTCTGGTTGTTTCCTGCCTTCATCTCCTAATCTTCCTGTGCTCAACTCTGACACGCCCTTGGCAACTTCTCCCCAACTTCTGGCTTTTCCTGCCTCCACTCTCTGCTGTGCACTTAATGTGGTCTCCAGGGCCTTCCTGAACCCCTCGTAGTCATCTGTCTCTTTGTCGCTGTCAATCTGCTCTCTTTCCCACTCCTTCATCACCTTCTCAGGCTCGTCTTTCACTCTGCTCCTTTCCTTCTCCTTTGCTTTTACCGTTTCATCTTCAAACAATGAATGACCCTCTTCTGAAAAACAAGACAAAGGAGAGAAGATGAAAGTTCATCTTTATGCATGCCTGTGCCTCTGAGATTCGGATGAGAGAAAGGCCCTGAGAAGGACTGTTTTCACGAGCTCTTTAAATTGGTGAGGGCAGCACACCTTTCCAAAAGGAGAGGAGAGGAACCATCATTTACTGGGTCCCAGCCCAGCTCTGGGCATGATGAGGTGCTATAGAGATTATACCATCTGGTGGTCGTGAAACTGTCATTGATTTGAATCAAGGTACCTGAGAGCGCTGTGCGAACTGCAACGCACAGTGGTCACCCTGCAAACAAGTAAATGGCAGAGCCAGAGTTTGCGCCTAGGAGGTCTGACCCCAGACCACATTCTCTTTTCTCTGCAGTAAAAGGTACAGGTGCCGGGAAACGACAGAGGGTTCTTTTCTCCAGCATCCTCATTCTGCCACTTTTTCTTTGTCCCTGGGAAGCACATTCATTGTTTGTTCCTATCAAAGTAGGAGCAGGCTGCCAGCAGGAAGTTCGGGTGGAGAGCTATCTTACAGCCTGGGGGGCCTCGCTCCTTGTGTTTAACAGTTACAGAGATAAGTGACCCATCCCGCTTGTGTCTCCCTCACATTCTCCTCCTGGAAGGCGCTGGTGCCTAGGACGAGGCGCCTGCCCAGCCTCTCCGGCCTCAGGGTTCCCGGCCCTTCGGAGGTGAACACACGTGCGATGCTGCCACCTGCTGTCCTGAGAGGGAAGTGCCGGCAGCTCCACCCGCTCAGAGCCTTCCAGATGGGATTTTGGGAGGACTCAGCCTGGCGAGGGGAGGGCCGTCATTGAAGGCTACATGGAGCATCTGCTTCCCTGCTGTCTCTCTCCACGTCTGCCTCCCCTTTGGCTTCTGACAGCAGCTCCCAGGGCATGTGGGGGCAGAGACAGAGCCCCTATCTGAGGAGTTTGGCCACCACAGGGCAGGTGCTGCATAATAAACGGCTGTCATCTGGCTGCTCAGGTGCCCAGAAACCTCCTGCTGCAGAGCCTGGACCAGAGAGGACTTCAGCCTTGGAGCCTGGGGGGCTGCAGCCAGGAATCTGCACCGGGCTCCATCCTCCTGGGCCCCCAGCCCTGGCTCCCCTTGGCTGCAATCTGCCTGGAGTGAAGGCACCACCTGGCGGGGAGGGGCAGAGGCTGTCTTCGTCACCAGAAACAGTGTGGCACCACGGCAGAAGCATGGGTTCTAGAGCCATACTGCCCAAGACAAAACCAATGTGCAACTGTCACCCCCTGCCTCCATGTCCTCATCCATAAAATCACCCTAACAATACTTCTTTCATGGTGTTCAGGAAGGATCTGGTAAGTCAGCCTTTAGAAGAATGTCTGGCCCATGGGAGGCGTGAATGGCCATCAGCTACTGCTTTTCTTCTTTGTAATTTTTTAGGTGGCTGGGACCACAGGCAGCTCACCAACAAGGGCTGCTCTTATCACCTGCTGCTGCCCCAGGGACCTTCTGCTTCTCCTTCCCTCACTCCTTCCCCACAGGCAAGGACAGCCTGAGGGCAGGGGGCCAAAGGCCTCTCTACTCCCTCAAGGCCTTGGGAGAAAGAATGTGACAAGGCCAT
The DNA here is from genome assembly GCA_008750895.1 of Mirza zaza. Taxonomy (NCBI): domain Eukaryota; kingdom Metazoa; phylum Chordata; class Mammalia; order Primates; family Cheirogaleidae; genus Mirza; species Mirza zaza. Next base: position 1,783 of record VSMD01032172.1, on the reverse strand, counting down.
ATGGCCAGCTGTTAGGCAGCCTCTGCACCTCAGCTCAACCTGGTGCCCCTCTGGCACCTGCCCTTCCACTGCTGGCGCAGGAGCAGTGCCACACAGCAGGGGAGAGTCAGGCTCCGAGTCACCCCTCCCTAGCTGTGGGGCCAGGCAGGTGGCTCACCTCACTCAGCTCCTTTCCCCCAAACAGCCCTTGTCTCCCAGGGTGGAGAGAGCCAGCACAGTAATTCCTGGCAGGTGCCCAGTGCCTGGCACGCAGGTGACAGCCCCGGAAGGGTAACCGCTGTCTCTCTGCCTCTGTGACTTTGTTCCTGCTCTTCCTACCAGAAATTCCCTCCTTCTTACACCTCTGTCCTGGAAAACTCCTGGGCATCTTTTGGAGCCAGAGGTAGATGATTCCTCCTTGTTGAGGCCTCACCTGCCTCCCCCCAGGCACCCGCCATGGGCGCTTTCAGGGCAGCACCTGCCAGCAGGCGCCCGGCAGCTGCCAGCTCCACTGGTCCGCCCTGCCCCCGAGTCTGTGCACCGGTCTCTGTCTCCCCAGAATCTAACCCTTTCCTGGCACATGACAAGTGCTCAACAAGTGCTTAGTGAAATAATTGAAGAAATAGATGAATGGGCTCTCAGGTGAGCTGAACCCTCTCCTGCCCCAGGGACAGGCTGGGGCTGCTGGTGGCACTAAAATCAGAACGTGCAGTGGGCAGTGTCAAGCCCCCAGACCGGGGGAGCTGCTGGGACACGTGGATAGGCCCAAAGGAAGAGAAAGCAGACGGGGAATGCTCAAGCTGCCTTCTTCATGGTTCCAGGAACTCACCTTTCTCTTTCTTTTCTTTGAGATTCTCCCTGTAGTTGGTTTTCTTCAGTTCATCGATGATGCCCTTGTTGGCATCGTCCAAGGCCTGTGGATGGTAGAGGCCGTGGTGAGCTCTTAACCCTGTTTGCACCTTTTCCTTTCCTCACCTAAGGCCCAGTCCCAGAAGGTGGGGCTCCAGGGTAACCCTGCCACCCTCGGCTTCCTTCTGGCTCCTCTGAAGACACCTGCCCTCAGGTTACTCTATATCTGGAATTATCCGCAATAAGTGATATGAGAGATACACACTGCAAGTCCAAAGTAATTTCTCTTGGGCTTAGGCATGTATTTGAGACTCGTGTCTGTGTACAAATTTTTACCTAAAGAGGCTTTCGACTTCAGTCAATGCAAAAAGACAATCCAAGCTTTTAAGCAAGGCAGCAAGCTGAGGAAGGGACCCAGAAATACACCAAGGAAACAGGCTGGGGGGCCTGGCTTGCCTTCAGAAGAGACTTCAAAGGTATTTGCAGTTTCTCCAACTCTGAGTTCCCATTCCACAGGGGCCTGGGCCAAGCCTGTGGGGACCTTGAGAGCAGGTTCTGTCCCTTGCTCACAGTATCCCCAGGGCGAGCCCCGGGCAGAGCCCAGCAGCACTCAGAAGCATGTGCTGAGCAGCCCTGGGCCTGGACGCTCACGCGCCCTTGCAGTGTTGGTCTGCCCCCATGCGCCCTAATGCTTGGACATGCCAGCCCAGGACCTGGTCCCATGAGGACTCAGGGACCTGGTCCCACGAGCAGTCACTGAGGGCCAACAGCCACCTTCTCTCTGCCTCTTAACCCTTCAATGGCTGCCCAGCCTTCAAGACAACCTCAAACCCCACTTGCTGGGAAAATATCCAGCCCTGCCTCCCAAATGGGGCTCTGTCACTCTGAATTCCCCTGGTCCCTTATGGTACTGGTCATGAACTAGGGTTTGTGCTTTTGTTTTAATCTTCCTGTT
>VSMD01032167.1:0-124790 GCA_008750895.1 Mirza zaza | reverse complement strand
TTGGAGACTTCTTCATAAACTCTTTGCCTAGGCCAATGTCTAGGAGAGTGTTTCCAACATTTTCCTCTAGAATTCTAATAGTTTCGGACCTTAGGTTTAAGTCTGTTATCCAGCGTGAGTTGATTTTTGTGAGAGGTGAAAGGTGTGGGTCCTGCTTTAGCCTTCTACAGGTGGCTATCCAGTTTTCCCAACACCATTTATTGAAAAGGGATTCTTTTCCCCAGCATATGTTTTTGTCTGCTTTGTCAAAGATTAGATGGCTATATGAGGATGGTTTTATATCAGGATTCTCAGTTCTGTTCCATTGGTCAATATTCCTATTTTTATGCCAGTACCAGATTGATTTAATTACTACAGCTTTGCAGTATAGTTTGATATCTGGCATATTAATGCCTCCCATTTTGTTTTTGTTGCCTAGAATTGCTTTTGATATTCGGGGTCTTCTTTGGTTCCATACAAAGCGTAAAATTATTTTTTCTATATCCGTGAAGAATGTTGATAAAAATCATTTTGTGGGAAATGTATATCTTAATAATACTGAGTTTTCTAATCCAGAAGCATGCTACATCTCTCCAATTATTCATGTATTTCTTAGTTTTCCTCATCAATATTATGTCATTTTAAATGTATAGATTTTTTACATATGTATATGCTTTTATTCATGACGTTTAATATTTTTGGTGTTTTTAGAATTGGGATCTGCATAATTCTAGGTCCAGTTAATAGAAAGAAACCACACAGTAATTTAAACAGGGGAAGTTTAATGTAAAAAAGTATTAAAATCTGATGAAGGTGTAACTCTAAGATATAAGGGTGCATACATAGAGAGATTCCCCAAGAAAGGATAAAATTTGGAGGAATGTCTCCTTACCAAAGTTGGGGTTCAGACCCAAAGATAAAATGTACTTGCAACCCATTGGATAAGAGAGTTTTGGATAAGAAGTTTGCTGTTGGGCCATAAATGGTTTAGTCACCAGGTAAACAGGCAGCAACCCACTGGGATGCAGGTAAATTGCAGCTGGTAGCCAAGAGTACAGAGAAAGTGGGATTGGACATCTGGATCATATGATGCCTCAGTGTCACAAGGGCCTGAAAATAATTACTTAATAACGATTATGGAATGAATAAGCTGTAACAATAAATTTATATTCTTGCATTCATCCATAAATATTTATGGTATGTCATAGACACTAATCTAGGTGTTGAATTGCTATAGAGGTGAACAAAATGGAAAAAGACCTGCTATCTATGGAGCTTAGATTCTTGTTGTAAAACTAGACCAAACTCAAATAAATAAGTAATCTAAGTCCATCAGATGGTGGTAATGCTATGTGAGAAGGAGGGTCAAGGGAAGTGATATTGCCATTTCCAATACGCTGGTTTGAGACAGCATCATTAAAAAGTAGTTATTTAATGTAGAACTGAAAATAGAAAGAAAGCAAGGCATTCATGTGTCTGAGGAAAGGTAACTCCAGGTTGAATGGACAGCAAATGCATATGTAGAAGCCTAGCTAGCAGGTTCAAGGATTAGCAAGGGGTCTCAGTGGAAGGGAGCAAGTGAAAGATGAGTTCAGTTAATTGACAAGAGACCGAGTTATTAATGTCATAGCGTATAATACCTTCTGTCCCCAAAAGCTTCTTCATAGAACTCTTGGCTTATTCTACAATTTATATGCTTCTATCTATCATTAAGTGCTTTTAAATTTCACTATTATTTTCTAAATAATAATTTCTCAATCTTGATTGAAACTTTCTTACTAAAAGAACTTGCAGTTTGGGAACATTTTAAAGTGTCACTTGTTTGATTTTTCCCATCTGACATCATGCATAAAAACAAAAAGATTTAATATTTGAATATACAAATTTAGAACAACTACAATCCCGATAGCAAATATAAGAGAAAAACAGAGTACCTAATGAAAACAACATGGAACTATATTGGGAGAAAAAATACTGACTACATGGGGGGAAAAACCAAAAGTAAAAGGTAAACAATTTGGAAGTTCTACAAAAGAGGTAAAGCATCTATAGACCAAATATTTAAGGGATTCTTAGAAATGAATAAGAGAGAAATAAAATGCTTAATAGGAAAATAGGTAAAATATGAAAATACATTTAATAACATGGAATACAGTTACAAATATCAAGCTTTATCCAAATAATCAAATAATAGCAAAATACTACTTTGAAACATGAGATGACCATAAATTGGCATGAGATATAATGTTTTATTATGATTAGGGTTCAGGGATGTAGCTCAGTGACCCACCTCAAAGATCTGTCTTTCAAAATTTAATTTTAAGCTTTTCTTTGCTTTCAATTTTTTAGCAATGAGAATATATTAAATATGTTAATAGAAATAGAATTATCTTTATGAAAATTATAAAGGTCATAGATCATAAACAAAAATACAAAAGAACATAAAGTATATATTGGCACAAAATTTCTGGGGGAGTAATTTATAAATACAACCAAATTTTTATTTTTTAATAATTTTTAGCCCAACAATCATATATGTAGTAATGTTTTGCAAATTGTAGCTATTTTCATTATAGCACAGTTTATATTTAAAAATTGAATAATCTGTTCAAAAATAATGAATGAATTTAATTACAATACAAGAATTGTGTTATTAATACATCTATGTAATAGATTACCATGTATATATTATCATTGATTTAATAAATTATTTGATATAATGTTTAAATAAAAATCATGCTATACAACTAAATGTAAAAGGTCATTTTAAAACATAGAGCTATGGAGAGAACTCTGTTGATTAAAAGCACAGGAACTCTTCCATTTGCCCAATTCAATTACAACCCTTAAAAAATATATACAATCTTGTTTGTCTTTTATGCAATAATTTCCTTGTGTATCTTTATTTTTTCATTATCTGAAATGTATCCCTAGACATCATTATTTAGTATTACCCATTTTCTTAAAATTTGGTATATCTCTTAAGCCTCTTAATTTACAGGTTCAAACTCTATACTTTTCTTTTTCTTAGAATGAATCAAGTTGAAAAACACAATCCATTTAAATTGCAAATCTCCTCCATCTGGTGTTTGCTAATTATATGCTCATTTTGTAATTCTTTTTCTCCATTATCCTCTGTATTTTCTACAACGTGGAAGAAATTATACTTGTTAGATATTTTTTGCGAGATCACATATGATTTTAATTTTCTAGCTTGTCTCTTTTTATAGTTTTAGTAGCCAGTGATGCTTAATGCCTATATCCAGTAATTCCTTGAGAGTTGAGTCCTACCATTTGTACTATTATTAGCTGAGATACATCTATACAGTTTCACTTTCTCTCACCTATTAATTGGGTATTAATAATGTTTGCTATTTATCATATTATAAAGTACAAATTAATACTCTTATTTTACTTCTTTATTATTTATTTATTATGACAAAGTATTAATAAAATTAACACCTTATATAGGAAAAAAATGGGATAAACTCTTGATTCTTCCCTTTATTTTAAAGATTCCCAGATATTTGTTCTTTCTCATCTCTTGAAAGTAATTCAATTTTTAAAGTATCATTAATAACTCATATATTTAAACATATTTGATGGGTTTCTATCCTTCAATAGAGATAAAACCCATTTTGAAGTTTAAATTGTCTTAACCTTGTCCTATCAAGTTGTCTATCTTTGACAGGTAGCACATTTCAGGACTGTTGTGTTATTTCCAGCCTCAGACCTGGAATCAAACATTTGTTTAAGAAGCCCTCATTTTCTAAATAATGGGTATTGTAAACTACAATCTGGGTGCTGAGAATGCTCATTTTTACCCATTTTTTCTATGCTATACTGTTGATGGCATTTGGAAGAAAAAAATGCATTGATAGATTAATAGAACAATTGATAAATAGGTGGATAAATTTACCAACGAGTTCATACTGATTTCCATTGCAAATTCAGGACAGCAGGACTACTCAGTCTCTTCTACTCTATTCCTATACTTACTTCCTTTTTTCATCAGAATACTGGTTTCAGGACCAGGAGGCCTGGTGGTGATAAAATTACAGTATTGAATAATTACTTGTTTGCCTTATTCCCATCACATTCACATTATTTTCCAAATAACAATATAAATACTTCCACAACTACAACGGTGAATGAACACACTTAAAAGCTTTGAAATGTGTTCTTTTTTTTGTCCTCAATTATATCTGATTTTACTATATCCATTTTGATCTAGCATATAGCCTTTATATTCTCCTCGCATTTTATCTAGTTCTATATAGTTAGCTATCTATCCAAGACTTATTTTATATGCCGATTTTCATAGGAAACTAGATTTCTTGAACTTTTAAAAGCCAGTTTGTTTCAGAATAGCTTTTATAGCTTCACAGAGGTTTCTCGTTTTTTTTTTTTTTTTAGTTAGTATTCAAAATTATGAAATTCTGTTGGGTAAGTTTCCTTCTCTCATTTTTATGTAGACGTTTTTGTTTAATTTTTATTGCCATTGTCTTGATATGTTTTAATTCAGTTCTCAGTAGGTTTATATATTTCCTCCCTTCAGTGTGGAACTCTGTTCTGGAAGGAAGCTAGGACTAACCAGTTTCAATAATTCATAGGAGCTAGACCTCTCTGGCCCTTCACACTTTCCTGGCAGACCGTTGCACTGAGCAGCTATGAATCAGGTAAAACAGTTCCTAGTTTTAGTTGCTGTTTTCAAATTGGACCCTAGTGAATTGTTTTTTTTTTTATTTCAGCATCTTATGGGGGTACAAATGTTTAGGTTATGTACACTGCCCTTTCTTGTTATCAGTTCTTAAGATACCTCATTGTTTCCCCATGCTTCCACATATATAGAGACAAGTAATGCAAGGCGTGTAGCCTTCATGTTTTCTCTCTCCTCCCAGCCCCCACCAACTTGCCATTTGGGTTTAGGGGGATATCTTATAACCTACTTTTATTGTAAATTTCATCCATGGATTTTGGTTTACTATTTAATTGTTCTGTCTGTTTTTAAAAGGATACTTAAGGATATTAAATATTATATTACTGTCATTATTTTCCCCAAATCCCTTATTCTTATCGAAATCAACTTTTCATGATGAAAGAATAATAAACTAAATATTTTACTAAATAAAAATAAACTCCCTTCCATTTAATGTTCTTATTTCAAGATATTAGAAGTACTATAGTGGCATTTCATATACAAAATAGAACACATTTTGGCAGAATTTGTGCCAACTAATTAATTAAAGGAAAAGCATAAACCAGAGCCAAACACAGTGCATAAAAAATTTTGTTAGCACCAAATATATTTTGGCTCGTTCCACAAAAATCTGCACTGCAGACAAATGGCCATAAACCAGACTGATAGTTACTCAGTATTTGACTATTTAGTTTCATCTGAAGAGCTAAAGCCTGTGATTTCTCTTAAGCAAGACAAGTAGTTGAAATAGTTGAATCCTTTTTGTTTAATGAAGTTTTGTATCAATTATTTTTATTTTGTAATGACTAAATGTTAGTTGAAAAATCTCTCTCATGTACCTCCTTTGGCTTCTCTGCTTCTATCAGCGTGCTTTGCCTTTGGGGATATAAACATATGGTATATTTTCCCCAAATTTATTCCTTTGCTTATAAAATCATATTATATTAGACTGGATGGTCATATTTATTTAGCACTAGGTAATTGCATAAGAAGACTAGATCATATATAAATTTATGTGAACTACAATTTTATGCAATAATCAGAGTAAATGTGCTAGGAGAAGTTAGCTCATTTATAAAAAGTAGTGGGGAAAAAGTGTTCTACTCGTAATCCTTTAGTTTGAAAGTTTCATCTTTTAAACAAATTGTAAAAACTCATGGAGTAGAGTAAAAATATATTTCTCTCACCTATTATTAGTCATACTTTTTGGACTGAGATTTTAAAAACACAATCAAAGTTATCTACATAATGTTTGCAGGAAACAGGTCCAAATTAAATTTTATATAAAGAGTAAAAAAAAAAAAAAGGAACAAAATCAACAATGCAATGCACTTAAAGAAACTGAGTATAATGAGCAATCTTAAAGAAAATTTATTTTGGAGCTACAATGATAAAATAAATATTTTTGAATCAAGGACTATATGAAAATAAGGAATTAATATCCAGTGAGAATGGCCTTTATCAAAAAGTCCCAAAACAATAAATGTTGGCATGGATGTGGAGACACAGGAACACTCCTACACTGCTGGTTGGACTGCAAACTAGTGCAACCTCTGTCAAAAGCAATATGGAGATACTTTAAAGCGATACAAGTGGATCTACCATTTGATCAAGCAATCACATTACTGGGCATCTACCCAAAAGAACAAAAGTCACTCTATGAAAAAAGCACCTGCACTCGAATGTTTATAGCAGCACAATTCACAATTGCAAAGTTGTGGAAACAACCCAAGTGCCCATCAATACATGAGTGGACTAATAAAATGTGGTATATATATACCATGGAGTACTATTCAGCTATAAGAAACAATGGTGATATAGCACCTCTTGCATTTTTCTGGTTACAGCTGGAACCCAATCTACTAAGTAAAGTATCCCAAGAATGGAAAAACAAGCACCACATGTACTCACCAGCAAATTGGTATTAACTGATCAACACCTAAGTGGACACATAGGGATAACATTTATCAGGTGTCAGGCAGATGGGAAGGCGGAGGGGAGGATGAGTATGTACATACAAACATAATGAGTGTGATGCTCACCAACTGGGGGACGGACACGCTTGAAGGTCTGACTCTGGGGGGTTGGGGGCAAGGGAAATATACGTAACTTTAACATTTGTACCCCCATAATATGCTGGAAAAATAAATAAATAAATAAAATATAAAAATAGGATGAAATAATGTCTTTTGCAGCAACTTGGATGGAACTGTAAGTAATTATCCTAAGTGAAGCTATGCAAGAATGGAAAACCAAATACCTCATGTGCTCACAAGTGGGAGCTAAACTATGGGTACAGAATGGTATAGTGGACACTGAGGACTCAGAACTGGATAGAGGTGGAGGGGGAAAAGGGAGGAAAAACTACCTGTTGAGTGCAGTGTACACTATTAAGGTGATATGTACAATAAAACCTAGATATTGCCATAATACAATTCATCCATGTAACCAAAAACAACTTGTATCCCTAAATCTATCTAAATATGAATTTAAAAAATAGTTAAATAAAATTTTAAAAAAGAAAGTAATGAATTACAGACACTTTGCTATACAGACAAAATACATGAAGCAAAATGTGGAGGAAAGATGAAGAAAAAGTAATAAAACTTAAATCATGGGGTGTCTAACAAATTTTTTTAAAACTTGAATATGTAAAATTAATATAGATACAGAAACTCTCGAATAGGAACAATTAATAAGATGATGCAAACATCCTTCAAGGATTTGAGAGTGACAGAGGAGAGGAAGAAGAGAGACAGAGAGGAATACCATCCCTTATAATTGGAGAAAGCAAATTCTTTCCAAGTAAAGATGCATCATGTACTAAAAAATTGTCCATGGAATTAAGCCATAAATGAGGCTTTCCCAATTTCTATTAGTTCACATTATCTATAGAATACATATGTTTTTCATATATATTTACTTATTGTGTGGCTTCAAGGGCATTAAATTAGGAATTAATTATATAAAAGCAGAAATAAAAAATATTGTTTGTTAACTAAAACCCTGTACTTCCACATCATGATTCAAGAGAAAAAAATAAAAAGAAATCAGAATCAACATACAAAAGTGAGTAGTGTTTCTATACACTACTACATACAATAAATAAACTATTCAAAAAAGAAATCAAGATAACAATGTTATTTATAACAGATAAAAGAATCTTAGGAGTAAATGTAAATCAGGAGGTGAAAAATCTGTACACTGAAAAATATAAAACATTGATGAAAATAATTGAAGAGAAAATAAATAAATGGCAGGGAATTACAAATTAAAATGGTGCTGGGAAAATTGAATAGCCACATGCAGAAGAATGAAACAGGACCCCTATATCTCATCACTCACAAAAATTAATTCAAGATGGATAAAAACTTAAATGTAAGGCATAAAAATCACAAAAATTTTATGAAATTTTTATGATTAAATTTAAATCATAAAAATTCTAGAAGAAAATATAGTAAAAACTCTTTTATATACTGGCTTAGGCAAAGAATTTATGACTAAGACCTCAAAGACAACTACAGCAACAACAAGAATAGATAAATGGAACTTTACTAAATTAACAAACTTCTGCACAACAAAGGAAATAATCAACAGAGCAAACAGACAACCTACAGAATGGAAGCAAATATTCACAAACTATTTATCTCATAGAGGATAATATGCCAAATCCATAAAGAACTCAAGCAAAACAGCAAAAGAAAAACAAATCCATTAAAAATGTGGGCAAAAGACATGAACAGAAACTTTTCAAAAGAAGACAGACGAATGGCCAACGAATATACGCAAAAATGTTTTAATGTCACTAATCATCAGAAAAATGCAAATTAAAACCACAATGAGCTATCACCTTACCCTGTTAGAGTGTTTTTTATCAAAAAGTTCAAAAACAATACACGCTGGCATGGATGCACAGCGTGCAATGCTTACACACTGTTGGTAGGACTGCAAATTATTTAAACCTCTGTGGAAAACAGTATGGAGATTCCTCAAAGAACTGAAAGTAGACCATTTGATCCAGCAATCCCACTACTAGGCATTTACCCAAAGGAAAAGAAGTCATTTTATCAAAAAGACACCTGCACTTGAATGTGTGTTGAGCACAATTCACAATTGCAAAGATGTGGAATCAACCCAAGTGCCCATCACCTCATAAGTGGAATAACAAAATGTGAGGTGTATATTCATACATACGTACACACACGCACACCCCACAGGGTACTACTCAGCTACTATTCATAAAAAGAAATGAATTAGGCTGGGCTTGGTGTCTCACACCTCTAATCCTAGCACTCTGAGAGGCTGAAGTGGGAGAATCACTCAAAATCAGGAGTTCAAGACCAGCCTGAGCAAGAGTGAGACCCTGTCTCTACTAAAAATAGAAAGATAATAGCTGTAAACTAAAATATACATATAGAAAAAATTAGCCTGGCATGGTGGTGCATGCCTGTAGTCCCAGCTACTCGGGAGGCTGAGGCAGAAAGATTGCTTGAGCCCAGGAGTTTGAGGTTGCTGTGAGCCAGCCCAACACCATGGCACTCTAGCCCAGGCAACAGAGCAAGACTCTGTCTCAAAAAAAGAAAGAAAAAAAGAAAAAAAAAAAAAAGAAATGAATTAGTGTCTTTTGCAGCAATTTGGATGGAACTGGAGACCATTATCCTAAGTGCAGTATCTCAAGAATGAAAGAAACACCACATGCACTCTGTAATACTCTGAAACTAACTGATGGAAACACATGGGCACAGAAAGAGATAAAAATAATTGGAAATCACGAAGGTGCCAAGGGAGGGATGGGGAGGGAGTAAAAATCTACCTAACAGGTGCAATGAACACCATTCGGGTGATGGGCACACTTGTACTCCTCACTAAAACATTATAAAAGCTATTCATGTCACAAAACACATATTATTCCCTTAATATTTTGAAGTAAAAAAAAGAAATTAAAAATTAAACCACAATGAGATATCACTCCCCAACTGTTAGGAATGGCTATTACCAAAAAGACAAATGATAAACAAGTGTTGGTGAAGATGTGAAAAAAGGAGAACACTTGTATGCTGTTGGTGATAATGTAAATTAATACAGCTATTTTCTTTTCTTTTTCTTTTCCTTTTCCTTTTTTTTTTTGATAGTCTCACTCTATTGCCCGGGCTAGAGTGTGGTGACCGCAGTCTAGCTCAGGGCAACCTCAAACTCCTGGGTTCAAGCAATCCTTGTGCCTCAGCTTTCTGGGTGGCTGGGACTACAGGCATGTACCACCATGCCAGGCTAATTTTTTTAATATATATTTTAGTTTTCCAGCTAATTTCTTTCTATTTTTAGTAGAGATGGGGTCTCACTCTTGCTCAGGCTGGTCTCAAACTCCTGACATTGAGTGATCCTCCTGCCTCAGCCTCCTAGAGTGCTAGGATTAGTACCCTGAGCCACCGAGCCTGGCCACCATTTTCGAAAACATTATGGAGGTTGCTCAAAAAATTAAAAATATAACTAGTAAATGAACCAGCAATCCCACTACTGGTTATTTATCCTAAGGTTATAAAATCAGTATATAAAAGAGTTATTTGCACTCTTGTGTTCATTGCAGCAGTATTCACAGTAGCCAAGTTATAGAATCAACCTAAGTGTCCATCAACACATGAATAGATAAAGAAAACACACACACACACACACACATTGAAATACTATTCAGTCTTAACAAAGAAGGGAGTACTGTTATTTGCAACAACATGGATGAAACCCAAGGACCTTATGTTAAGTGAAATAAGCCAATCACAGAAAGACAAATATTGAATGAACTCACTAATATATGAAACCTTAAAAGGTCAAATTTATAGAAATAGCAAAAAAATAAATGATGGTTAACAGATGATGCAGGGTGCAGAGATTGGTGAGATATTGGTCAAAAGATGCAAACTTTCAGTTACGTAGGAGGAGTAAGTTCAAGAGATCTTGATGTCACAGTGACTACAGTTAATGACAATGTATTGTGTATTTGAAAATTGCCAGGACAATAGATTTTAAATGTTCTCACCACAAAGAAGAAAAATGATAAGTATGTGAGGTATTACATATGTTAGATAGCTCAATTTAGCCATTCCACAATATATACATATATCATAATATCATATTGTACACCAGGAATATATATAATTTTTACTTTTCAATTCAAAAAATAAAATATCCACTTGACACATGAATCACTTATATCAGGTGTCCCTATTTTTGTTCTAATACTTTTATTTGTGTCTGTTTTCTCATTTCCCTTTACTACATATGTGTCTGTTTTGTCTTCTCAAATAAATTCATTTTTATATTACTGCATATATGAACATTATATATAATACATATTCTGTTATTTTAGTGCTCTATTTTCCTTTTTTAACTTTCTTTGATTTTCTTTATTCTAGCTACTTTAGTTTTCTTCTTAATGCTTTTATTTTATTCTCTATAAAACACAAATACAGAAATAATATGTCTATGTATTTAACAATACAAAGTAATTTCCACTTGCAGATTGGTTCCATCTTAAATGATCTGTTAAATAGTACTTCATTTTTTTATTCAAAGATGAAAGATGCTAATGGATATGTGTTAAGAATGTACTTCATTTATCAATGATGCTATAGTAGATTAAACTTGTTCTTCAATAGTCTATAGAGGCTTTAATCAACTTTGTGTCAAGAAAAGTATGGCTAAACAAATATTTATTGATGAAATTAATGCTTTAAGTATTTAAATGTTATATTAAAATGTACATATCATCTAATTTATCATTCCTTGCAATAGTAAAATAATTGGAAAATGCTTAAATGTCTATCAAGTGTGAAACTGTTAAATAAATTATGTCTCTATACACATAAATAATGTAAAAAGAGTTATGAAAATGACATGAAAAAAGTCAATCTGAAATGTTTTACAAAAATATCTCTTTCTGTATATTGTGCCATATATGTCTATATCTATATAATTGTTTACCTCTATTTTAAAAGACTAATAATCTTAATAATAGGCAGCTTTGATTTTAGAGATTAGGGCTTCATTTTATAATAACAAAAACATTTTGTATATAACAAAATGTTCTATTTTCTTTTATGGAGGCATGTACTAATTTATAGATTAACATATTTTGTTGACATTTAAAAATGTCTCCTTTATAAAAATGTCTTATTATCTTTGGACTAAAATGTTAACTTAGCTATTTCCAAATGTTTTCCATTTTTATGCCCAGAGAGATTCCATGGAGATGATGCCTTACCCAACATGGGAAGACTATGGAAGGAGTAGCATTGGTGAAAAGTTTCTGTAACCAGTACCACATGGAAAACTGTCAAAAGGACCTTTGGATATATAAGTTGGAGCTTAGAAGCATATGCGAGAATGAGAAATAAATCGTCATGCATTTATGAAATGATCATTTTGAAAGCTGACAATGTCCAAGGTAAAATACATGGTCACTATTTAGGGTGCAATGACTAATTATTAATTTGTCACTTCCAGCCTGAGCAAGAGCGAGACCCCATCTCTACTATAAATAGAAAGAAATTAATTGGTCAACTAATATATATAGAAAAAATTAGCCGAGCATGGTGGCACATGCCTGTAGTCCCAGCTACTTGGGAGGCTGAGGAAGCAGGATTGCTTGAGCCAAGGAGTTTGAGGTTGCTGTGAGCTAGGCTGACGCCACGGCACTCACTCTAGCCTGGGCAATAAAGTGAGACTCTGTCTCAAAAAAAAAAAAAAAAAAAAAAAATTGTCACTAAATAAAATATACTAAGGACTAGATAGTATTAGCTTTTTCATAATCCCCCTTTTGTATGGTCATATATGATGTCAACAAAAAGGGGTTTTCATATAACCATGGGCTTTTACAAAATAACACCCAAAACCTCTCCCTTAAAATGTAATCAAGAGGTACTGTAAGTGACCAGGAGGTAAGCTGAAATAGATCCAGATTTGGAAACTATGGAATAATGGAATTGACAGTGAAAAATGAAACCAGTAAGACATGATGTTAAGACCAATAAGGTATGCACATATAGGAATTTAATATTTTTACAGGACATTTACTTATTCTGAGCCCATTCTTAAATCAATGTTACGGTTAAATTCCTAAATAAGCAAAACCATTAAAATGATTCAATAAATATTAAATGTGGGAAAGTTAAAAATTATCTGTTTTTAATTCATCATACATTTTTAATCTTATTTTTAGCTTGTTTTCCATGAGTCTTCTGTTTCTCACTACTTCTCTTCTGACCTTTTTCCTCTTATTCATCTTAGAATAGTAGCATAAACTATGTAAATTACTGTAAGCCCACAGTCAGAAAGCTACTAGAAATTTAAGTAGCTAAACAAAATCAGGCATAAAAGAAAGTAAAGATTGAAACAAAAGCAAAACATGTAATGTACCATTTTCATTACACTTTTCTGTCTCATCACTATCTATACTTGGCATATTATTTTCCCACTTTTCATTTTTGAAACTGAACTCAAATGGCATTTTCTCAATAATCTTTCTCTTTTCAGTTCTCCCAGAGTATGAGATAGAGTCAGGTTATACACATGGAATCTGGCATCAGACAAATGCCATTTTCATATAACTTCTGTACTTCTAATTTTGCAAACTTTGGGATGATATTTCACCCATCTAAGTCACTATTCTATGTTAAGTGGAGAGAGTAAATGTCCCTGCCTCAGGAGTTTCTATAAGAACTTAGTGAGCTGAGATATATAAAGAGTTTAGAATTGTTACCCTATCTACTATAAATTCACATGTTCTATAAATCCTTCTGCCCACCAAACCTTATCCTCTGATTTTTCCTTAAACTCACTCTAATCAGATTTTTCTCCGTCCAAAACACTGAAAATCTCCTTGTGAAGGCTATCAATGCCCACTAAAACCACTGTTATTTCTCATTTCTCATCAAATTCCAACTCTTTTTGACACAATTGATCACTCCTTCCCCATGAGAGCATTTTACTGTATGGTTTCCAAGGACACTTGCCACCACTATTGCTTTTCCTGTTCAATCACTGGCCACACCTCCTCAGCTCCACTTGCTGGTCTCTGGGCATATGCTCAACCTCTTAATGATTGAGAGACCCAAGGCCCATGGGCCTTTCTTCTCTGTCTACACTAATTCCATCATTATCTCATGATGCCTATATGTGGGACTCTCCCATATTTAGATTTATTATGAATGCAATACTTGCCTACTCACCATATCAACTTGGGTATCTAACAGACATCCCAAACTTGATCCTCTCCACCCAACTTACCTACCCCAATCTGCTCCAGCACAGGCTTCCACACACCTCAGTTGATGGCAACGATATCCTCAGTGCATAGGCACAAACTCAGGTGCCTCCTTTACTTTCTCTTTCTCATGCCATCTTAAATCCATCCATTGCCTAAACATTAAAAATCTATAGAAAGTCAGATATCTTCTCACACTTCCACTATTCCTTCTCTGGGCCCAAGGCTGGATAATAGAAAAAAGGGTATTAAAATAAGTTATGATACACGTTAAAACAATTAAAACAGTAGAATTGGAATGTTCCTAACATGAAGAAATGATAAATGCCTGAGGTGATGGATACCCCAATTACCCCGATATGATTAATACACATTGTATGTCTGTACCATAACATCACACATACCTATAAATATGTACAACTATTATGTACCTGGCAGCTTGTGATTTAGTTCCCACACTGGGAGTCAACTCAGGCCACCTGGGTAAAAACTGAGACTCCTAACCACTAGACCATAGCAGGTCAGTGGTCTATCCTTGTTTCTTGGTGCATTCTGGTCAAAGACAGACAAGACACATCTATGGCAAAACAAGCCAGAAGCATAGTTTATTCAGCGAAAGCAAGATATGTTTACCACAGATGGCAAACTGGCCCCTGTTGCTACAGAAAGGCCCCAGCTATTAACTAAAATTTTCATTTTATATTGTCTGAGTTGTACCCTCCTTAGGGCAGCTTATGCCTCACCTTGATGGACAGTTGTTAGTTATATAACCTGAGTCTTGCTATGCATGTGGATTTTATTTTAAAGATTATGCTACCATTTATTGAAAAAGGAAAAACAGCAAAAATAATAATTGTGATGGAGAAGGGGGAAACAGCTTAGCAACATTCTCTTTGAAATAAGTTAGTAAAAAGAAAACAAGATTTATTATATGAAATAGATTCTCAAGCTAGGAAAAGTAGTACTCAATATATTTCTGGATATAAAAATTCAGTTATACAATAAGTGGCATTCAGAATTACTTATGAGTATCTACACAATTACAAAAAAAAAACTGATTCATGTCTTAACAAAGTATTTTAAAAGCTCATTATATTAAAACTGGCCTTTCTGAAATCCTTTCTGAGCCTTTCTGAAATCCCATTGTGGAGGTGTGGGGGTGGCAAAACCACCATGCAGATTCGTGCTAACATCATGATAATTGGCCCAAGGTTACTTTGGGTCATATTCAAGACCCTACTGAGCCTGCATTGTTTGGCTTTCTAGGAATTTCTTCTTCCTGGAATCCCTGGATGCTTTTGTGGTTAACGTGCTGAGCTCTGATTGCCAATGCCCTTCTCCTCCCTCCTGCTGTGGTTATCTGAAGTGGGACACTTGTCTCCTGTCCATGGTAGAGCTGGAGGCCTCTCACTATCTACTTAACATACCCCTAATAATTAAAAGTAAAGATGTTTTTAAAAAGCTTCTAAAAATTTCCATAATTCTATGCCTGTTCCTCTAGAGTATATTCTTAATATAAAAGCCAGAATGATCATTTTAAAAATATACTTAGATTATATTCCTTTTCTCAATTATATTCTTTTCTCGAAAAAGTTACAATGCTTCCTCATGTTATTCACTTTAAAAAGCCATGCATTTATGAAATTTCCACATCTGTTCCTTACTTCTTTGATGTTCATCCTTACTAACTTCTTCTCTTATGTGTCATTTTTACCACACTAGCTTCCTTGCTGAATTTTGAGCTTGGCCATTAGACTCCTACCCTCCAAATACAAAAGCCTTTGTATTTGCTTTTGTCTCTGCCCATGGTGCTCTTATCCCACATATCTACAGGCTAGCTTCTTCATCCACTATAAGCCTTCGCTCAATTATAACTTTGTCAGTAAGGAGGCCCCTCATGACTACCCTATTTTAACTCGCAGCACTCCTTGTCTTTTTCTGTTTCAGTTTTCCTCATAGAATACATAACTTATTTTAATTTTACTCTGCTTTATCTCATTAGAATGCAATCATTGTGAAAGCAGTGATTTTTGTCTGTCTCCACCAGCAATCAGTTATCCTAATACCCTAGAACAGTATCTGGCATATAGTAGGCCCACAGTAAATATTTGACTTGAATTGAATTGACCTGTTTTGAATGCCTTCTTTGGGCTGCCATAACAAAATGTTATAGACTATTTACCAGGAGTCCTCAAACTTTTTAAACAGGGGGCCAGTTACTGTCCCTTAGACTGTTGGAGGGCCGTTGGAGAGTGCGTGGCACATTCCACACATGGGCACTGTGGGCCCGGTTGTCAGCTGCTAAGCAGGACAGGCAGCCTCAGCATAAATACCCGGCGGGCCGGATAAATGTCCTTGGTGGGCTGCATGTGGCCTGCGAGCCGTAGTTTGAGGACCCCTGATTTAAACCAACAGTCCCTAAACTTTTTGGCACCAGGGACCAGTTTCATGGAAGATAATTTTTCCACAGTTTGGTTGGAGGCAGTGGTGGCAGAGGGCAGAGCTCAGGTGTTGTTGCAAGCAATGGGGAATGGCTTTAAATACAGATGAAACTTCTTTGCTCACTGGCCCACTGCTCACCTGCTGTTGTACCACCAGTTCCTAAGTTTCATGGAAAAATTTTTTTCCACAGAAGGGGGTTGGGGATTGGGGGGATGCTCACCTTCTACTGTTTAGCCCAGTTCCTAAGAGGCCATGTAATGGTACTGATCTGCAGCCCAGGGGTTAGAGACTGCAGTTTTAAACAACAGAATTTTCTCATGGTCCTGGAGATTGGAAATCCAAGATCAAGATTCTGGCTAATTTGGTATCTTGTTAGGGCTTTCTTCTTTGCTTATAGATTGCTACCTTCTTGCTGTGTCCTCAGGTGGCTTTTTCTTGGTGTGCCCTTGAGAGGGAATGGTCAGGGGAGGCAGAGGGAGAGAGAGAAAGAAAGAGAGAAAGAGAGAGGAGAGAATGAGATTACTCAGGTTTCTTCTTATAAGGACATTACTCCTCACTCCTATAACCTGATTAGCCTTAATTATTCCTTAATGTTGACATCTCCAAATACATATCTTCACTGTGGAGGGGGGAAGTGGGGAAGTAGGGAAGTTAAAGCTTTAACACATGAATTTGGTGGAGGTGGGGTGGGGGGACACAAACATTTAGTCCATAACAGATATCAACCTTCCAATCTAGACTGTGAACTTTTAGATATAGATCTCTATGTTGTCTATGTTTCTGTCTGTAGTAGCCAACATATAAAAATGTTTATTAGTTTACAAAACAATTAGGTGATATGTGTTGTCATATTTTAAAACTCCATGTAAAAATCTATACAGCATTTACTATTTTATCATAAACATATAGAAGAATTTTAAAGTATTCAGTCATGTTTCTTTAAAAACCACCTTACCATTATTCTTTTTTATTATTATATAGTTGTTATAAAAATATTTAAATTTAAAAACAAAATCTGAGAGCCTGGACTTATACTTGAATTTTGACAAAGCAGGATTCTATGCATTAATTCCAATAGGAAAAATTCTTAGAAACACACAGCCTCCCTAGGCACATTCAAGAAGAAATAGAATTCCTGAACAGATCAATATCAAGTACCAAAATTGAACCAGCAATAAAAAAATCTTCCTAAAAAAGAAAGTCCCAGACCAGATGGTTTCACACCCGAATTTTACCAGACCTACAAAGAACTGGTGCCTAATCTGCAGAAATTGTTCAACAACATCAAGAAGGAAGGAATCCTCCCCAACACATTTTATGAAGTCACCATCACCCTGATACCAAAACCAGGAAAGGATGCAACAAAAAAAGAAAACTACAGATGAATATCCCTTATGAATAGATGCAAAAATTCTCAACAAAATCCTAGCAAAATGAATTCAGCTGCTTATCAAAACAACAATCCATCATCACCAAGTGGGCTTCATCCCAGAGATGCAGGGATGGTTCAACATACCCAAATCTATAAATGTAATTCACCACACAAACAGAAGTAAAAACAAAGACAATATGATCCTCTTAATGGACATAGAAAAAACATTCAATAAAATTCAGCAGCCTCTTATGATAAGAACTCTTAACAAAATAGGCATAGATGGGACTTACCAAAAAATGATACAAGCCATATATGACAAACCCACAGTCAACATCATACTGAACGGAGAAAAACTGAAAGCATTCTGAGTAGAACTGGAACCAGACAAGGTTGTCCATCTGTCATCATTTCTATTAAACATAGTGCTGGAAGTCCTAGCTAGAGCAATCAGACAAGAGATGGAAATCAAGGGCATCCAAATGGGGGCAGAAGAGGTCAAACTATTGCTCTTTGCTGATGATATGATCTTATATCTAGAAAACTCCAAAAAAATTTCCATGAAACTACTGGCATTGATAAACAAATGCAGCAGAGTATAAAGTTACAAAATTAATATACAGAAATCAGTAGCATTTCTATATGCCAACAACAGTTAAAGAACCAAATCAAAGACTCAATACCCTTCACAATAGAAACAAAGAAAATAAAATACCTAGGAATATATTTAACTAAGGAGATAAAAGACCTCTTTACAGGGAGAACTATGAAACACTGAGGAAGGAAATAGCAGAGGACATGAACAGGTGGAAAACCATACCATGCTTATGGGTTGACAGAATCAACATTGTTAGAATGTCTATATTACCCAACGTAATCTACAGATTCAATGCAATCCCTATTAAAATACCAACATCATTTTTCACAGATCTAGAAAAAAATAATTCTACACTTTGTATGGAGCCAGAGAATACCTAATATAGCAAAACCAATCTTAAGCCAAAAGAACAAATTGGAAGGCATCAATTTACCAGACTTCAAGCTATACTACAAGACTATAGTAACTAAAACAACATGGAGTAGCACAAGGACAGAGATATAGACCAATGGAACAGAACTGAGCACTCACATATGAAACCATCGTCATATAGCAATCTAATATTTGACAAAGCAGATAAAAACATACATTGGGGAAAAGAATCCTTATTCAATAAATGGTACTGGGAAAATTAGATAGCCACATGTAGAGGACTGAAATAGGATCTGCACCTCTCACCTTTCACCTCTCACAAAAATCAACACATGTGGATAACAGACTTAAACCTAAGGCATGGAGCTACAAGAATTCTAGAAGAAAATGTTGGAAAAACTCTTTATAGACATTGGCCTAGACAAAGAATTTATGAAGAAGACCCCAAAGGCGATCACAGCAACAACAAAAATAAATAAATGGGACCTATCAAATAAACAGCTTTTGCACAGCAAAGGAAAGTATCATGAGAGCAAACAGACGACATACAGAATGGGAGAAAATATTTGCATGCTATACAGCCAATAAAGGGCTGATAACTAGAATCTAGATAGAACTCAGGAAAATCAGCAAGAAAATATCAAACAACCCTATCAAACAGTGGGCAAAGGACATGAACAGAAATTTTCAAAAGAAGATAGACTAATGGCCAACAAACATGAAAAAATGCTCACTATCGCTAATCATCAGGAAAATACAAATCAAAACCACAATGAGATATCACTTAACTCCAGTGAGAATGGCCTTTATCAAAAAGTCCCAAAACAATAAATGTTGGCATGGATGCAGAGAGATAGGAACACTCATACACTGATGGTGGGACTGCAAACTAGTACAACCTCTATGGAAAGTTATATGGAGATACCTCAAAGAGCCTCAAGTAGAACTACCATTTTATCCAGAAATCCCATTACTGGGCAATCTACTCTAAGGAAAAAAAGACACACTATAAAAAAGACATCTGCACTAGAATGTTTATAGCAGTTTATAGCAATTCACAATTGCAAAGATGTGGAAACAACCCAAGCACACATCAATGCATGAGTGGATAAATAAAATGTGGTATGTGTATACCATAGATTTCTACTCAGCCTTAAAAATCAATGGTGATCTAGCACCTCTTGTATTATCCTGGATACAGGTGGAGCCCATTCTATTGATGTCTCAACAAGAATGGAAAAACAAGTACCACCTGTACTTACCAGCAAATTGGGATTAATTGATCAACACTTACGTGCATATATAGTAGCAACATTCATCAGGTGTCGGTCAGGTGGGATGAGGGAGGATGGTATGGGTCTAACGCCTAATAGGTGTGGTGCACCATCTGGGCAATGAACATGCTTGAAGCTCTGACTTGGGTGGGGCAAAAGCAATGTATGTAACCTAAACATTTGTATCCCTGTAACATGTTAAAATAAAAAACAAAACAAATCAAAAAACCTAAATTTCTCAATGGCCATATTTATAAGATGGGGTGGGGAGAATATAGCTAAGTAAAGGTATGTGATGTAAAAATGAAAAAAATTCCAGTAGGAATCAATAATGAAAATCATAATAAAAATCAATATGCTTTTATATTGACAAAGATACTCCCACAATTTAAGTTTCCTTCTTTACTTGGTGTATGTATAATACTGCCTTTTCCCTGTATCTAAAATAAAGAATTCTCTTTATACTGGAAAACATGTTTTAATCCTTTTCTTCCCTACCCTCTTGGGATTTCTATCCAGTTTATTTTAGTTTATTGTGCTATAATAACTCCCACTGGGGTGCTCTTCTTAAGTATACTGTCATTTGTTTAAATATAACACTTATAATCCATATATAATTGTTCTTAAATAAAATGCTTAACTTAAGAACACTCTTTCAAGTTCAACAGTATTCTCAGACAATACCTGATAAATTTCCAACAGACTGTCATGAGTTATTTGTATATTCTAAAAAGTATTTTCTTTTTCTTTCCTTCTTTTTTTACTTAGATTTATATTAAATAATTAACTAAAACATTTTAAAGAATTTCAAGCAAAGTATAATGTTAAGGTAGATTCTGGGACTAAATTACCCTTAGGGACTATTATCCATTCAGAAAATTAAGATTATATGCTAACTTGTACTAAGTACACAGTTAGAAATACTGATTTATAATAATAGTATTTTCCTAATCAACAAAGTGGAATAAGACAGAAAGGAAAAACAGGAGAGAGGTAACCAAAACAATGAAAGACCTAAATTAGCTATGCAAACTGAATAGAAAAAGCTAAGGCACAAAATCAAAAAGTGATTTGATTTGGCTAGTTGCGATTGAAAATAACTCAAAGATATAAATGTTCACTTTTATTCTAATTGAAATAATTCTAAGAACAATATCTTCAAAATAAATTGGATAATACCCATCTTGTTTGAAAGACACAAATAAGCAAGATTTTTAAGTTCCTTTGAGAAAAATTCCACAAGTCTAACTTGTTTTAATTTTGTCCACAAATACTTTTTTATGCCATGTATCAGAAAAAGATTTCTCCTCCCTAAAGTGTACACATCTAATCAATCTTATTTATATGGTTTCCCTAAATCTTTACAGCAAAAGGCCCAGGAGAGGATGAGAATTTTTACTCTTTTGGTATGACTAGTACTTTGGTCTGTTTATTGCTTTTCAAGGATATTGTTTAATTTAAACAATTTACTCAACATGGTGCCAAATGTAAGATTTTCTGCTAGGAAATATCATCCCATTAGCCTCCTGTAGTTTAACTCAATAAACCTTAAAAATAAATTTCAAGTAATAATAGATATACATTGAGTCACTCCTAAATAATATTTTAGAACTCAACAGGTCTTATTGTAAATCTGAATGGAGGAATAGTTCTCTATAGATGCCAGAGGCCCACCACAGCCATGGTATTATTGGTTACACCAGGAAGCCTTGTCAAAAATGCTTGACTGCTGAACCTGGCAATACACTGAAATGTCACAGACCAAATCCCCATAGCTATATAGAATCTACAGAGATCTATAAAGATATTTTGAGTTGGATTGACATTTTTGCATCCTAAAAAACATTATTTTCTAAGAAGCTAAATCCAGATTCTCTTGTTAGCTTCTTTCCGTGTTATATGAATATCACCTAATGGTAATACTCTTAAATAGCAGCTGTAAATTGCATTAATTTATGAGTTTATGTATTACATATGAAAACAGGGCATTGAACTAGGTAGGTATTGAATGATATATAAAAAATGTTTCTACATGTTTCAAGATGTTTAAAACAGGCACAGATCCTAAATATCAATTAAAAATTATTTATATTATAAAATAAAGTATTTAATTTGATGGTAATTGAAAAATGTACTAAATGTAAAGCCACAGAAGTATTCATATAAATGTAAAGAAACATAAAATTTATACATTTACCAGAATTTCTAATGAGAAAAAATGTAAAATTTAAACTAATTAAAAAGAACACTAGAGCTATGCTTTAAACATTAAAAAGAGAATTTGGAAATACAGCCAATGATCTGGGTAGCTGAAATGCAAAAACAAACAACAAACTTTCATTCTTATTTCCAAATATTTAAAGATTTTGAATGCCAAACATTTTTGTCTGATTATGGAGACAATTGTGTATATTTTCCAATATATATGTGAAATATTCTTTAAAATCACTGATTTAACACTTTACATACTTTTACAAAAATGCTATCAACATAATTTTAATAGAAAGTGATTTATATTTGAAAACAATTATTCAAGTCCTTCTCCACCAAACACATTGAGAAAAAAAAGTATAGATTTCTAAAAGTGTTCAGAATAGTCTAGATTCTTGCTATATTTGTGTACCTTGGAATTCATACTGTATTCTACAACAATTCTATGGCAACTATGATAAGATCCTTGCAGGCAATGGGAAAACACTAATACTTGCTTACCAGTATTTACTGTCTCTCAGCTGGCATCAGAACCTTGGCGTTTTCATGGGGTGTATTGGTAGGCTCTTAGAAAGCTTCCCTTCTTAGGGTACATATTCTGCACAGGCTGTCTTGACTTAACAGTGCCACTTTCTACGGCATCTCTTAACCTAGACATTTATGCACCTGGGCCTGCTTCTCTGCTTCTCTCTTACCATGCCCTACTGGTCATACTTCATCCAAGAAACCAATAGTCTTCAAACTTTCTCAGAAGGGAAACAAGCACCAAACTCTGAATGCATATATATCCCCAAACAACTGAGGACAAATATCAATTTCTCAATATATATATATATATTTTTTTGCCATTTCTCCCTCCAGTGGCAGTTTAGGGATGGTTCTAAGAGTTTCTACAGCTTTTGAAACATCTAACCAGAAGTTATCAACGTCAATTCTCTCTTTGGTAAACATCCCTAATCTCTCTGAGATTGAGTACCCCTCAATTACCCGGTGAGCTGAATACTAACAGACTAATTTTCTCCCTCACGAGCTCTGCATTTTCTGCTTATATGGCTGGATATGTGGAAGTGAAGGTTAAAACACTAGTTTTTCCTCTTAACAGGGAGGTGGAGTTCAGAGTGAGAGTTGGGGGAGGACTCCGGAAGTTACATGATTGTTTCACAATGTGGGAAGAGTTTTCTATTATCTTCAAAATTAAGAAAAAAATAGAAAAAGCCCATTTTACATACTGTTATGTATCTCAGGTATTCCATTCACATAACTAAAATTTCCCTATAATAATAACACTTGAGAGGCAGGGGGTGGGGGTTATGGAGAGTAAACATTACAAATATTACAAAAGAAGAAGCCATTACTCTCATGTGTATTAAAAAAAAAAAACTATTCTATGAAGGTATAACCTCAAAGTGGTGTGTTAATGTATATATAAAATTGGAGATCAATTTTGCGTGACTGTGTGGATAAACACTAGACTTTGATGGTCATTATATTAGCTCAAAATAAAAACTCACTGCTTTAAAAGTCTCAGAAATAGCCTTTTATGAATACTCTACTTATTCTATGGTCCACCAGGGAATGTCTATTAATATATATTTCACCGAACAAGACACTCTTTGCCTTCCATTTTCCCTGCCCTCCAAGAAGCATGCACCTTATATGCATTCAATGGAGAGTTAAAACAAAAACTATTACTGTGCATGATGTGGCAGGGTGATTTATTAAGAATTTAATGTGGCAGAATAACCTATTGAGAAATTAACTGTCTAGTTTTTCTTTTGCCATAGCACCAGAAAATGGATAAAATGTTACTCTCACTCTCTGTTTGCAGAAGTGTAGCTCTGATTTTGTGTTCTTAAATTCTGGGATTCCTTTATTTTCTGGGAAAGGAGGCAGGGGAAAGTTTTTTTTAGGTGTTTGTGAAAAATGGAGGAGAAGTTGTCAGGTAGAATATGCAGATAATAGGTGTTAAAAAGTGAAATGCCCTGTGTCTCCCTCCACTCCAATCTTTTTAATATACTTAATTCACTTCAATGATAGGCACCTGAAGTATCTTCCTATAAACTTATTTTTATCATCTTTGTCTTTTTTTGTTTTAAAATAATTATGGAACTGTTTCTGCACAGTCACAGATGGTAGTCATGAGCCATATGTAACTACTGAACACTTAAAATGTGCCTAGTGCAACTGAGAAACTAAATTTTAAATTTCATTTGATTCTAATTAAATTTGTAGCTTGTGGACATCATACTGGACAGTGTAGTTTTACAGGAAAAAATTAGTTTTATTTTATAAAGTATGACTGTGAAAAAAAAACTAATAGAAAAAAAATTACACATTTTCAAGTAAGTTAGAGAGAAGTGGAAAGCCATGATTTGATTTATATGTTCATAAGACCAAATCAAAAATGGAAGATGGCAATGTTTAAGCCCAAAATTAAATGGTAAAAAATGTATTGATTACCTAGAAAATTAGAAACAGTAGGCAACAAAGTTTTCTGAAGCAAGGAAGATAAAAGAAGGTAATAGATTATATAATATGTAGATGATTAATATCAGTATTTAGAGATGTTATAAAACATTATGAAAGGGTTTATGTCTATCGCAGAATCTGAAAATTCACAAGATGCAAGTGCATGAAATGTGATATTCTGAATTACTTATAAAATATGAAACAGTCAGTATGTTCTCTCCTTGAGTTGTCTATGAAAACTCTGCTTGTTAAATAAGTTGGGTAGAAAGTGCAAGTCATGGAAAGGGGAATAATGTTTTTTAATTAGCACATAAATCTGAGGATAATATTCAAAGCTCAATACTTTTATTGAGATTACGCTTTTGTTTCTCTTCAACATCATAAATTTAGCAAAAGTTTTATGTTGTCTTAGTTCATTTTTGTGTTGCTATAAATGAATATCTGAGGCTGGGTAACTTATTTTTAAAAGAGATTTATTTGGGTCACAGTTCTGCATGCTGAGCAAGAAGCATGGCACCAGTATCTGTTTCTGATGAGGGCTTCAGGATGTTTGCACTCTTGGTGGAAGAGGAAGGGGAGAGGGGTGCAGAGATCACGTGGTGAAAGAGGAACAAAGAGAGGAAGGGGGTGGCTTGCCAGGCCTTTTTTGACAACCAGCTCTGGGAGAGCTTTCCTGGGAATTAGCAGAAAGAGGATAGCACCAAGCTATTCAGGAGGGATCTACCCCCATGAATCAGATGCCTCCCACCAGGCTGGACCTCCAACATTGGGAATCAAATTTCAACACAAAACTTGGCAGGGCCAAACAAATCATATTCAAATCATTGCATATGGTGATAAAAATAAAATCACAATATAGTTGTTAAATTATTCTGTTTTGTTGAAGAGTTTCTGAAAAGTTAGGCTAGTTGAATAACATTTCTTAATTATGCTGATACGTCTATAGAAAACAATTGAAAAAGTTTCTATGTTTTCTTGTGGAGAATTTAAAATTCTTTAATATCAAGTTATATTTACAATTTATTTTAGTTTCATTTCACACTTAAGTAACTACCAATGAGTTTGTTTTAAGATTTCTTAAAAAAAATCAGTATTTTAATATTTAGAATTATGGACATAAATATCTGAGATAAATTTATCTAACAGTAAAACCTAAGGATTTTTTTCTCTTCCACAAACGATCCTCTCTTACTATGCATTTACATTAAACATAAGTATAAAATCTCTAGTCATGAGTTTTGAAAGTTTACTGAAAGATATTCATATTGAATGTTAAATATTTTTTCATACTTTAATATTTATGTAAGTATTCTATTTAAGAAAGGGCTTTTCTTTAGATCAGTTTTGTGTGTTTCACTGTATACCATATTTTTCTCCAGCTAGTCAGCAAGAGTTATGCAATAATTTCACTATGAAGTGATGTGTCAGTTAATTTCCCCTATGTACTAATATCTCCTTTTGTTCTGTGTTTGGGCAGTGCTGCCATTTGTGTGTGTGTGTGTGTGTGTGTGTGTGTATGTGTGCCTGAAAGACACTAAAACCATTTGGAGGTCTAGAAAAGGGAATGCTAGTTGACCTTTCTGTTGTGTCAATTTAACACATATTTCAAACTAAGCACTCACAGAGAAAGTGATTCAAGATGTTATAGGCAAATTCATTTTTTTTACATTGTGTAACATATGAATAAAAATGAGATCTTGTGTTCCATCATATACTCCGTATTAAGTTTGCTCATCATGATATAATATAGCCCAATAAGGTCAAATATAAGTCTGACAAAGCCAATTTTATGAAAAGAATACTTTTTGTCTCATTTGCTCTCCAAAGGCACAGCATTTTTAAAGTGAATTTTTAAATTACCAAAAATATGTAGAAACTTTAAAGTTGGTTTTAATACTTATTATGTGCTATTTATGTGAAGAATAGATGCCATATATTAGTAATAAGTGTAGAACAAATACCCATGAATTGACCACCCAACTTAAGAAGCAGAACATTGCAAATAACATTAACTCTATTTCTGTGCTCCTCCCTCTCCTATTCTCTCCCCAACCCTGCCATAGAAATCACTCTCATGAATGTTGAGATTACTGTTTTTTTTTATAAATATAATTTTACCACACATGATAAAAACGAAACTGATAATGAGTTTTAGAGGTGATTACCAGTATTACATAGTAAAATCAAACAACTAGATTTGTACCCTGATTTTGTTATGCTACCTCTTTGTTTTTGGACCTTTTCAATCTGAACTTAGAAAAAAATCTAAATAAAAAAGTGTGAGAGGCATTATTAGTATCTTCTATATATGATTTTTATGAAGATTAAATGATATAAAAAATCCAAAATGCACAATGCAATCAATGCACGTTGCTTCCTAGATTTTTAAGTCATTATTATTGTCGTTATCATGTATAGCTATATATGTGTAATTATTGATTACAATGTAATAACTGCTCAATAAACATAGTTTAATTCAAAGCCTTGGCTTAGTTCTCAGATAATATTTTTTTCTCGTATATATATTACTATTTTAATAAAAGCATTTCTTCAATGATTATTAAAAGATAACTTTGAAGCACATAATTCTATATCAGCTTTTGTAGTCAATACCCTCATGATCCTGTGGGATATAAAAATAAACAGAATCCTTTAACAGTTATGACAGAAAGATTCTATTCCAGTACAAACATACCACATCCTACTCCAGTCTCTTACATAAAATGAAACATGCTTGGGCTGAGCTTTTCAGGACCTTCTTAAAATTTCAATAATTTACAACCTATTGCAACTTCTCTGTTACCACATTCTTTTTGTGAGGAAATTGGCATAGTCTCTTATTATCATAAAATTATTTTCACAGACTACATTTTTGGCTTATAAATTAAAGTTATTTCAGAAGATGAAGTTGTACATATTTCATATACACACATAAAATGTAGTTTTTAATTACATAATTAATTAATATGTATGTAATAATGCCAAAAAAGTGTAGATTTCCATTGGCATTCTGTATCCCTGTAGTGCTTTACTACATATGTTATGTGGAAGAGAAAAATGATATTTTGACAGTTTGCTATTCTCCTCAGGTTGTTGCTTAGCAGTGCAGATGCCATCATTTCCTCTGCTTTTGTTTGTCATATACATAATTTAAAAAGATATAGTGCTTCTAATGGTGTTGAAGAAATGATTACCATCCAAAATTTTACTATACCATTAGCGTGTTACTCAACAAGTACTTCTCTCTTAATCTATATAAAATAGGCAATATTTTGTCGTCAATCCTTTTCCTCTATCCCTTTACCTTTGTTTGATAAGAACATCTGTGGAAATAAATAACTATTTTATAAATCAAATCTGTTTTCAAATTAATACAGAAAAAAACACAAAATAGCATCATAATAAGGCCCTCAATAATATTAACTGTGTTGTATAGTATAAAGATATTGTTAAATAAAATATTTGGTTAGGAGAATTGTCTGAATTTGAAAACAATGGAAGAACTTCCAAATAATCATGTCAAAAGATTCTTACCATAAAATATTATAACTTCTAACTGTAATAAAACAATAACTAAAAGACAAATAACTATGAATCAAATATTAAAATAAATTAAGCTATGTTTTTATCATTAAAATTAAAATGCCTCAGACAGATAGGAAAATACCAACATGGTGATAGATAAATGAGCAGGCTATGCATTGGCAGTTCACAGAAGAAGAAAGAGAACAACTATGATAACATTAAACATGAATATCAAAACCTATCTGAATATGAAATACTTGATAAAATTAAAATTTTAACAAAATTTTTCATTTCTAATTAACTAATATAATTCTGTAGGCAAGAAATGAACTATGGGACTCAAAATATCTGTATACATTTTTGCGGTCTCATCATAGTAGCTCTTTAAAAACTTGGACTCTACAACGTAATAAAATCTAACTTTCTCTCTGCTGTGTGTGCCTGTTGTCCTTTATGATCCTTTTATGCTCTGCTTCTAAATGGTGTCCTTAAAAAGGTCTTTTTCTTTGATTTCAGTGTAATCTTACCACCTCTGCTATTAATTAACCTTTCTTCCTTTGAGCTGGTTACACAGTTGGCGTGCATGTGTGTCTTTCATTGCTCTACTTGTGCTGTCTATGAAATTTAGGATAGGAATCAAGACTCTTTCAGCAAACAGGCA
Organism: Mirza zaza; assembly: GCA_008750895.1. Classification (NCBI taxonomy): domain Eukaryota; kingdom Metazoa; phylum Chordata; class Mammalia; order Primates; family Cheirogaleidae; genus Mirza; species Mirza zaza. Next base: position 95,932 of record VSMD01032167.1, on the reverse strand, counting down.
TCAAATCTATTTACTGTCAGCTTTTCGGTTCATGGATTCTCAGTGGTCAGGCTGAGGCCATAATTGTGTTCATAAGTCACCACAGACTACTCTCAAGGGCCTACCCTCAATTCCTTATTCCCTTGCAGAATCCTAAATACCATTTCCAGTGCCTTTACCATTTAAGCTTTCAACTAAACAACTTCAAGACACGATTCTCAGGGAAGATCTGGGAGTAAAAAAGAGGGCAGTTGAAAAATAGCTTCTGTTGTGTATATATTCAGATAAACTGTAATCAAACTGCAGAGATTTCCCTGACCCTACATAATACATTCCTGAAAGAAGGGAAAGGCAGGATGAATAACTGTCAGAAGCCCAACAAATCTCATCTATGTAAATATTAAAGGTTTCATTACTATTTTTCAATCAGAATATCTACAGTATGGCAATAGATTAATCAGCACTTGCCAGAAAAGCTTAATATTCTATAGAAAAACATCATTGTTAACCTTTACCTACAAATTAGTGCTATGTTCTGGTAAATTCGTTTCAAATAAGTAATCACAGTGTTTAAATACAGGCAGTCCTTAAAAGTTAATTATATCAGCAAAGTCATGTAGGATGAGTTTTCTTCTAAAAACAGAGATAAGAGATCAACTGTTTACTGATTTTATGTGACTTTAGGTCAAGTTAACTATGTCCAACAACTATATTTATAGCACTTACTGCGAAATGATCAACCTGACTTGACCAGGCAAACTCCACAGTAGGAACAGGTAAGGCAACTTTGTTATAAACAGCTTCTCTGTCAATTAAATACCAGAAGTAATAGAAGTTATGTTCATACTTCAATGGAAAGAAGAAAAATGGATGGGAGAATTAAGCTCTACAGAATCTAGAGGCTGAAGACTGTTTACCATTCATTAAGAGAAATGGTGTGATTGCAGGTACCAGCAGCTATAACATTAGTGTTCAGCATGGACTCCTGTCAGTCATGGTTCATTCTCTGATTTGAGATCTCAAAGACAGAATCCAAGTTCTTCAGAGGCAAAGCAGTAGCCTTCTAACCACAGAGTTCATAGAAACATTTTCAGTGACACAGAAAAATATGCCACCAGAAGCTGCTAAATTATTAAACAAGAATTAGGGAAATTTCAGCTCACACTGTAGGACAGACCATAATTGTGTGAAAAGTTTTAGTCTGAGTCAGTTTGAGAGGTCTTTTAATCAGAAATCTGGAGGCCCTTGAGGCTGGAATTTTCAAAGTAACAACCACCACAACAAAATAATCAATCCCAATCTGCTGTTTTTTCCTAAAAGAAGACTCAAGACAGCTCACCAAAAATATACTTTGTAGAGAAGTTTTACTGTTGTTGTTTTCCTATATATCAGGCAAGTCTCTGTTTGCTGAGAGGTGGACTGCGTGGATCCCCTCTCCACTACTATTTCTGTTCACCTCTGACCTCTGAATTACAATCCTAGGTCTGACTTTGTTTCATTGGAGTGCCACCAAGGAAAGCCATTAGAAACTGATGGAGTAAACCTATATACATATCTTTTTTCTTATCTGAGGGTTCTATCACTTTTATTGAGTCTCTCTTTAATACATTTTTCAAATGTATTAAAGTACTGCTATTCAAATCTCCCTCTGGCCATGCAGTTCTTGGTTGATCTTATCATATGATGAAAACATTCCTCAAATGGTTGGGAAGTCAGGGTGAAGGCTACTATAAAGTCGAATAATTCAAGAAAAAGGGAAAATCAAAGATTGATGTCTAGGGTCTTGGAGATTGCCTCAATTAGAAAGAGGAACATATCAGGGAAAGACTGAGGAGTGGTTTGTATATGTTTTCCCCAACATGATCAAGTGAAAATTCAAACAATTATCTTTTTATCAGATATAACCATTCTCTCTCCAGGCTACAAACCAGGCTCACTTTGTTGTTCATAGCTGAATACTTGCTAAAAGAGGAAAATGGCAAAATGTGCATACTTATAAATTTTACTTAAAAGAGAAATGCAACTGTTTTTATACATGTGAGCACATGTGCATATATGCAGCATAAACAATAAGAACTTCTTTAAATTAAAACATTAAAAATAGTAAAAAGCAAATTAACAAATTTCTTTTAGTATCCATATGTTTTGTGTTTCCAGGTCAACTGTTTTTAGTAGCATCATACATCCTACAGTACATACAGAGTATAAAAATAAGGTCCAGTGAATAAAAAATGTCTAGGTCCTAATACCATTGGAATAAGAAAGTAGGAACAATACCTCAAATTTATGACATTAAGTTAAATTCTCTACCCAATGCCCCTGTCAATAAAATATTTATTTTTTTAGAATAAGGGGTACATACCAAATTTTAGTAGGTTATTTACCCTATTTTGTACAATTAGGCTACAGTTTACCTAGGTGCGATTATTCACACATTTTTTTTTTTGGTCAATGTTTGATAATTTTCTTAATTCTCCACTGAGAAAAGTTATATTCAATGATGGTAAATTAGTCCTATTATATTAAGAGTTTTATATTTTCCTTTATAAATTTATACTTTTAAGTTGGTTTATCACAAATTTTTGACAACCTAGAATGATTATCAACAATTTAAATCTATGGTATTGAATATACATTGCCTTTTCAGGATTGAATATTACTTTTGTCATGATATATTTTTCTTTCAATACACTGGTGAATTATTAATATACTTGCTAATATTTACTTAAGATTTTATTGCACTATAACTTTTAAATTTGATTGCATTATATGGCTATAAAGCCAATGATAAAAAGTGAAAAAGTTTTACAACTTTTCCTATGCTCTCAAATAGTTTAAACAACATGAAAATTACTTTTTGAAAGTAATTTGGAACTCAGTGAAATCACCTCAGTTGATTCCATTTAAGACAAAATATTTTTGTGATTTCCAATTATTCTTTAATTCAGATTTTCTACTATTTATTTAGTCAATTTTGTTAAATAAAATTTTATTTGAAAATTGCCTGTTTCATCTAGATTTTCAGATATAATGATTTAATGTTGTGCATAGTGTTCTACATATGCACATTTTTATTTTTATTTTGAGAAATCATAAAAATACAGCAAACTACATAGATCTTGCATTGTAAGTCTGGGTACATACCACTCCAAATTAGATATTGTTAATATTTTATTGTATGCTTCAAGTCTCATTATATTTTATCCTAAATCCCATTCTTTTCAAAGACAACTACCATCATTGAATTTATTATGTAACTATATATATATATTTGTGTATGCTTATGTGTTTGTGTATATATATACATGCGTATACATAGATACACATCCATACATGGGTATATACATATATGCACACACATAATTCTGCCTTTGAGTAGACTTTTTAGAAAAATATTCTCTGGCTAAATACAATTAAAATCCTACATATTATATATAGAACAAACATATTCTGAAAGGTAGAGAGAGAAAGGCAGGCAGGCTAGGTACCTCAGGACCTGTGGAATGACATCAAGATGAGTTCCCTGGGTTTTGATTTTGTCTCATATATTCTAAACTTGAAGCTGGAGAAGACAGTAAGTTGGAAATGTCAATGAGTACAGATTTTTTTTAAAAAAAAGCCCTAATAAATGCCTACTCTTTTAAACTACAGGGCCAGGAAAGTGTCAGACTAGCAAGACAAATGTAAGCACTTTATTAAAGGAAACACCACAGGAAAGACTGTCTAGCCAGAAAATGCACAGCATGGAGCCTAGATTTCCACTGTCCCCAGGTTGTAGCAAGGTCTATAAAACTTCCTCCCCTACCCCACCCACAATTTTGGTGTCAGATAAGATTGAGTTGGATGCCAAGACATTCATTTCCTCCAGGTAGTAACCAGGAACCCCTCATAGTTATTAATGAGCCCATGTGGAGAGCCTGAATGCTCACATACACCTGGCAGGAACAAGGGGATCTTCCTTCTTCTCCCCACTAGGGAAGTATTAAAAGAGGACTCTTGGAGCCTCAAGACTTTCCCTAGTACCAGGGGCAATGGGACCACCCCCAGCCACTTTGTGTAAGTGGAGGCCATGTGAAGTGCAGAAACAAGATACCTCTACCCTACTAGACAGAGAGATAGTAGTAGAGGTCTAGCAGGGAGCTAGACCTCCCACTATCTCATAGCAATAATTAGTATCCTTCTTTATAGAGTATCAACGTAGGCCAGTTGGGGAAGTTGAATTTCTGTGGACAGAACCACAGGAACAGTGGGATTATAATGAAAAATATAACATTGTTGTCCTTAGAGTTCCAGGAAAGAAACAAAAAAGGTGAGGCTATAAAAGTACTCAAAGAAATAGTGGCTAAAATCTTCTCAAAATGTGGTAAAAGACAGAAATACACAACTTAGAGAAGCTGAGTGTGATGATTAATTTTAGGTGTCAACCTCACTGGATTAAGGAATACCTAGAAAGCTGGTAAAGCTTTATTTCTGAGTATGTCTGTGAGGATATTTCCAGAGGATACTGGTGGGTGAGTTGTTGAACTGTGAGGGGAAAATCCTCCTTCAATGTGGGTGAGATTTATCTAGTTGGCTCAGGGCCCAGACAGAACAAAAAGGCAGAGAAAAAGAAAATTCTTTCTCTCTTTCTCTCTCTCCTGGAGCTAGGACACCCTTCTTCTCCTAACCTCAGAACATCAGAACTCTAGGTTCTCTGGCCTTTGGACTTACAGACTTAACCCAGAAGCCCCTTGGATTCTCAGGCCTTCAACGTCCAGAATTATCCCATTAGCTTCCTTCATTCAGTACCCCAGGGTCTCCAGCTTACAGACCACCTGTCATGAAAACTTCTCAGCCTCCATAATAAGGTGAGCCAATTCGCCTAATAATCCCCTGTCATCCATCCGTCTGTCTATCCATCCATCCTATTGGCTATGTCTCCCTAGAAAACCCTAATACACTGAGCAAGCCCCAAACAGGATACAACCAAACATTTCAACACCAAGAGACATTATAGTTAAACTTCTAAAAACTAAAGACAAAGAAAAAAATCTTGAAAGCTGTGAATGAGAAATGACACCTTACCTATAAGGCAAAAATAATTCTAATAGACAACAGGTTTCTCATTAGAAACCATAAAGGCCAGAAAGGAAAGAACTGTCAGCCCAGAATTCTATAATAGATCTAGTGAAAATATAGTTCATGAATAAAAGAGAAATCAAGACATTCTCAGATGGAAGAAACTAATATGAAAAAAGAACTTTATGAAATAGAATATTCAAATCTCCAGTAAGCATATGGGACATGTTCAACATCATCTGTCAGCAGGGAAATACAAATTAATTTCTCCATAACATACCACTTTGTCATCCACCAGGATAGCTAAAATTAAATAGATTTGCAATATTAATTATTGGCAAAGATATAGAGGGACTAGAACTCTCATTTGCTTTTGGTGGTTGTATAAATTGGTTAAAAGTCTTTGAAAAACTGCTTGTCAGTATCTACCAAAGCTAAATATATGCCTACATCTACATCATTAAGTCAGCTAGTCTGCTACTGCTACATACCCAGAAGACATGAGTGCATAGATCCTCAAAATCATGTGCAAAATAATATTCACAATAGGTTTATTCACAATATTTGCGAACTGGAAACAAACCAAAAATCTATCTGCAGAAAAACCAGCGCATGATGGCATATTCAAACAACAAAATACTCCATAATTATAAAAAGAATAAAATCCTGATCTGAAAAATAACGTGGATTAATGTAATAAATATTATGCTGAGCAAAAGAACTGGGACACAAAAGAGGATACACTATTACAGCTACCCTCTACTCCCAGCCGTGTTTGCGGTGCAGAGTGTTCGTGCTGCGTCGACTCTGGCTGTAGTCTACTTGCCTCTTAGGCCGCAGGTCTCCTTCCACAAACGCCTTGCTCTGATGTAGCGACTGAAATTGTGGGTCTGTGCCTGGTGGGTGGGGATCTGGGATCCGTGATCCGGGATCCGGGAATGGGGCAAGAGTTTGCGGGCGTCAGGGGAGGCTCATCACTGTAAGCATCACAGCCGGATTCGCGGTAGAGGAGGGAGAGGCTGTGTTCTGCAGCTGTGAATACCTTCTTTGTATTATATTAAAACCTCCCATAAAGGGAGCAGGAGGTGTCTAACGCAGAAAGTTCCACCATGCAGGTGGCCAACACCACTCTGTCCCTTGATTTCACCCCTCGTGGTCCCTTCTTAGACTCATCAGTTCTAGAATCACTGCAGCAAATCCTTGAGCCCTCACAGCCTGGGCTCAGAGTCTCCTTCCTTCCTCACCGTCAGTGGGCTTGACCTTGCTGCTTTTATTTCTTTTTCCTAATTATTTTTAATTGCACCAATACATCTCCTTATAAAAAATCATGAAAACATTGTACATAGATGGGCCTACACTTTGTCCACTCCTCATAATCCTAGTTCTTTTTCCCCCCTTCCCAAAATGAACACCATGGTGTGTATCTTGGTAGCCTTCCAGGTCTTTTTTTTCTATTTACAGTAGAAAATACATTGTGTTGTGTTTTTATTTCTATAAAAAAATACTTTATTGAACATGTCCTACAAGGTTTTTCATTTAGTGTTTTGGAAACATTTTTATTTTGGTATATAAATAAAAAATTTTAAGTGACATAATATGCCACAGTGTGGCAATAAAATGGTTTATTTATTTAACCAAAAAGGTGTATCGCATCAATCCGTTGAAATGAATTTCAAGAACCAACAGTACCAGTTAATGGTTAAACAGGTCAGAATAATTAGGAACTTTGAGGGTGAGTAATGATCAGAAAGAGGAATAAGGGAAATTTCTGGAGATTTTGAAAGATATTGTATATTGATTTTATATGGTAAATGAATAAGTTATTTTTAAGCTGTTTTTTATGTGTTTACAAATGGAGTATAGTACAATTGGCTTAAGTATATGTTCTCTAGCTCTAAAATTTTTGAAGTTGAGTTTTTCAAATTTCAGAGTCCACAGTAATCTCCATTATGTCATATCACCCTCCTAAAATAAATAGTGTCATCTATAATTTCATAGTGCAGTAATCCTGAAAACTGGAAGAGAATTTATCCTAATTAATAACACTAAAGAAATCACACTAATTTAGGGACAGCAATTCAATATAATTCACCAAATATTCTGCATAAAATATCACCTCAAATGGAGGACTATTTATGATTTAAAAATTGAAATTTCCCTATTTATGGTTGAAGAACAAGTATATTCTGTTACATTCATGGTTTTGTAACTCAATAGTAATACTGATAAATTATTTGAAAAGTAGGTGTTTTCTTTTTCTACAAATATTTAAATTATGCGATTATGCTAAAAGACCGCTTTTTAAGTCTAAACATGTTTCAAATGGTATCACATATAGAAAAATAAGACATTAAAATAATATATTATATTAAATCTTATGTAATTTGATATAACATTCCCTACAAATATTCCTTTCAAATTAAGATGTTCTAGGCCTTTCCCCACCCATTGCATATATGGGTTATCTAATCTTCTCTTGTTGTTTTAGTTTTCTCCTATATGCTGTAAATTATAGTTTTAGGCCAGACCTCACCTCTACCTCTCCTACCCCTTTTAACTGTCTGGACATTTAATGGATGCTTCCAGAACAAAATATCCTTCAATAAGGTTATTATTCCCCCTTCTCAGTCTACTTATGTACTTTCAGTGTTGCATTATGCAGGGGTCCTCAAACTTTTTAAACAGGGGGATAGTTCACTGTCCCTCAGACCATTGGAGAGTGGAGAGTGCACACTATGAGCCCGGGACAAGTCGGCCACTAAGCAGGACAGGCAGCCGGGGCAAAAACACACGGAAGGCCGGATAAATGTGCTAGGTGGCCGGCATGTGGCCTGCGGGCCATAGTTTGAGGATGCCTGATTACAATATCATAGTTAATACAGTCACCCAGCTAAAAAATATTGTCATACTTGACCAGTTCAATTTTATAATTGCATACTTCCAGCCGTTTTGTATCTTTGATTATATGCATATAGTACTCTATGTACAATACGCTGTTGATTCCCGTCTATCTGATTCTTCCTGTTTTTTAACCATTTTTAGAAACAGTTCAGATGTCTCTAATCCATACATTTTCGTCTTCAACTCTGTGTATGTATCTATTTCCATGTATCTAATTGTATTATAATTTTGTATTTAACATGTCTATCCTTTTTATTAGACGGTAACTATATCTAGTCCCTTGCCATGAAGATTATCCCGACATGGAGCTTTCTGCTGTGAAGGAGATGTTACTGAAAGTTCGTAACTTGTCCCCAAGGCTGCATCAGAAGAATGAGGACAAGTGGTTTAAGGAGAAGGAAAAGAAGGTTTATTAATTTGCTGGCAAATGAGGAAAACAGCAGACTCCTATCTTAAAGTACCAATTTTCCTAACTATAAGCAGAAATACAGAACTTATAAAGGGAGGGTACTCAGCTTCAGTCTATTTTTGTTAAACTAGAGATGATGGTTCTGATCTATCCCATCTCCAGTGAAGATAATCCGGTGACTTCCTCTGGACCACCACCTTGACAGTTCCATTGAGCCATATCCTGTGGTATATAGAACAAAAGACACTCCCCTGCCCTTCCTGACCACTGGCCTGAGGCAGGGATGCAGGTTTTAATTCCCAAAAAGAGTGGGGGAGGTTTTAAAGAGATGCTTGCAATACATTTCACCCTTTTCAGACCATTCTTTCTGTTGCAGAGATGATATAAACAAACGTTTCTCCTCAGTATTGTAGGCCAACGTTAATGGATCCCATTCTTACTATATAATGCATACCTGAATTAAGACATAAGAACACACATCTGTAAAAATCAAGGCCTTTATTTGTTTAGTAATTATACTAGTTTGCTTGTCTTATTTCTGTAAAAAAAATCAAGGGAGATCTTTCTCTTCTTATTCCAAATGAAATCTGACATTTATGACTGGAAGTCACACTAGGTCCAAGATTTCTGCTCTGAAAAAATAATAAGGGTATCAAAACATTTTCTCATACTGTTGGTAAGTTTAACTGGTTGAATCCACAGGTATTTGGCTTTAGCAGTGAAAATTCTTCTGTCAGTCTCATTCTGTAAGTGAACCATGCTTCCTTCTCTTGGTCCCCAAACCAGTGGAATACTTGAAAAAGGTGGGAGCAATGAATTGTAGCTTTACCCTAGTTGGCAGTATGTTTTGTTGGGAAAAAGGAAATGCACAAGATTTTGAAGTCTTGGAATGATTTTTACATTTCAATCCAAGGGAAGAAAGCACTGTCTAGTGAATAAAGTGGCAAAAAAACCCTCTAGTTTGACTGACATGAACTCACAGATAGTTGTTTTATTTTTAATTTTTTAAATGAATGAATATATGCATGAAAAAAGCAAATATAAAATGTTTATCTTTTGAATATATTTAGCCCTTTTTAATTTTCATTTTGGAAGGGAACAATCAAGACTTGACTATCTAACTCAAACCACGTTTTCCCAAAGTGTGATTTGCAGAACCCTGATTTGAGCAGCTGTTTGACAGGAATTAAATGGTAGAAAGATGTCGGTGATCAAACACATTTTGGAATCACATAGCTAAGCAAAGTTAAAAAAGTTTCTTCTCTTCATGAGTTAGAGTATTGGATGTACAAATATACCTTAGAATCTGTTGACATATGTAGATTTCCCATACTTATTTGAATACGCTATTTTATTTTGGATTATCTTGATAAAATATTTTATAGAATTCACCTTACATATATCATGTGTTGCAAAATACTACCATAGACTAACTGCATCTATTTTTCCTTTTCTTTCTAATATTTCTTCCTCTTATAAAAATGCTCCCCTTTCATTCTTTTGTTCTTGTTTGTTTAGTTTTCTGACATTACTAAGCCCCCACTGACTGCATAGCTTAGCAGGAGGTAGAAGCTATTTATTATGGACACAAGGTAAGTAACCTGAAAGGGTAAGAGAATGAGAAGAGATAAAAAGATGTTATTCTGAAAAAAAAAATCAATTTTTTTCTGGTCTGCTAGATATTTTGTAGACCCATTTTATTATAATATAAATGACTACACAGAATGTCAACGTAAAGTACATCTTGGCCCCAAAGCCCTTTTGGGTAGCCATATAAGCTATTTAGGGATTTCATAGGCCTCTGAACTGTCATAATCCATATACTAGTATTTAGGTACTTGAGTTTAAGTAAAATATAAAATAGTTTTAAAAGTCACAAAAGAGGTTAAATGTGTCTTGAAACCTCACCATAGTTAATTTTAAATGAATTTTCTTTCATCAATATCTTTCTATTTCTCCTATTAGGTGATATTATGTTATATTATTAATTCAATGATTATGCCTTTAGTTAGCTTTCTTTTATACTAAGAAAGTCCACCAGTAAATCATAATGGATGTCATCCTGAAATGATGTGCTTAAAATATGCAGTCTGATATTTCATGTGGCCCATTTATTATCATAGAATTAGTAAGTGGCATTTCCAAAATTGAGTATTTATAATAAATGAAATTGTTCTGGTAAAAAAGAACCTCCCATAAGTAGGTTGTTTATACTAAAGCATAGCATCACACAGTGACCTTTTTCTCTCTAAACTTCTATGATTATAATTCAGGTTAAATCATATGATGCTATATTTTGTATGTATCTTTGGAAAACTAGTAGGATCTTTAGTCAGTTTTTGCTCCAGTTCTGCAGAAGGTACAGTGTAGACATTTATTACAAAGTTTTGGCCCCAAACTCCCATGTAGAACATATAGCTGTGCTGACTTGAGTAGAGTGACCTTTGTTCAGAATTATTCCTCTGATGCTTGTGGCCCAAAGCTTTGAGTACAACAATAAAAATCATTTCATGCTCTCTGTTTTTATGCATATTTATATTCTAACTTTCCCCCCTGCTTCCCTCAAAATCTTTAGCATTTTTAAAAATGTAATAATTTGATTCTTTTATTTTTGCAGGGAAGGGAAACTCATTCCTTTACTGAAAATTGTTACCAAGTAATTACATCATTTTCTTGTCAAAATGTATTACATTTTTTTTAAAAATCCAATAATATAAATCTTAGTAACTTCCATGAAAAATCATGATTTCTTTGTTTCTTAATGAATGACTCATTTTTTTCAAAATAAAAATTCTGTTATGATAGTTTAGAATGAGATTTTTAGTGTACTTAATATAAAAAAAAATCCATCACCATTATTTTATAGAACAAGTAACTAAAATCTGGGAAAATGCAATGTTGCCCAATGATGTATATGTTCTTAATAGCAAAGATAAGATTATATTAAAACTAGTCTGTATGTTATCCGTAAAGTTGAATGGTGAAATATTTAAGGCAAATGTATGCCCTTTGGTCTTTAGCTTATGCAAAATCCTGGTATAACCAAAACAAACAAACAAACAAACAAAAACCTATCAATTGTTCTGGTTTTGTTTACAGTTTGAATTTCTGCTTAATTTGTTCTTTAGTTGTGAAATCTGGTTCTATTCAGGTGCATCAGAACAAGTTCACAGCTTAGTTTCCAAGTAACTTTCTATTCAGGACCAATCAGATATCAATTATTCTGCAACTGAGAATTAAGCTGGCCTTAGAGTTGGATCAGATTTCTCTAGCACCCTCCTGTATGCCAGATGGTTGTTTAGGAAAATGGGACACTTCTTGGTCCCTAAGAAATGGAAGACTGTTTCTGTCAGCATCCTGATTTTGGAAATGTGAGCTCTTGATAAGATTTCATAAGAGTCTTTGCTCTACTACTTAAACTATCAGTTTGCACAGGCTTCCAGAGTTACAGAAGAGGTCTTTGTTGAAAAAAATAAGTGGGGTAAGTTTTCTTTTAATTCTATGCTCAATTATCAGTCAATGTTATCATAGAACTGAGATAGTGAAAAAAAAAAGTATCTAGAGCCAAAGAAAGCATGTGACTAAATTGCAATTAAATGCTTGGTGATGACACTAGAAAGGCACAGAAAGAACTGAGAGATCAAAGTGCGATATTTCTTTAAATTAAATTGTCTGTATTAATAAGCATCACTGTATAATAATAATTTAAATGGCCCTTTTTATTAACAATTCTAACAAATACTTCTCTGATGCTTCTATATGCTAGCCCTGTGTACTCTTGTTTAATCTAGGAAATGGTATTTCTCCATGCCCATGGAGCCATTGGTTACCTGTGAAGTTTGTGTTTGTTTTCAAACCTCAATTCCCAAACAATAGTCTCTTTTCCTCCATTCATGTTTCACAGAAATACTTTATTATCATACACTTCATATAAATCACACAGGGTTGATAATTTCTTATTTTTATAATGTCCATAGAGCAATGCACAAAATGTACCTATCATCTTAGTGATAAACATGGAAGACATAGAAAAAGGAAATAAAATATAGTAGAGACTTCTTTTTACATCCTAAAAGTATTTTTAAGAAATATTATTCCATGATAATCATTAAGCTGAATTCATGATAATACATGTTTGTGTAGGTCTTTATAATTTTCACTTTTCACTTTGACTTCTTTACTGTATTACCTTTTATTATTTTTTTTTTTTTCTTTAGACAGAGTATCACTCTGTTGCCTGGGCTAGAGTAAGTGCTAGAGTGAATGCCGTGGTATTAGCTTAACTCACAGCAACCTCAAACTCCTAAGCTCAAGCAATCCTCCTGCCTCAGCCTCCCGAGTAGCTGGGACTACAGGCATGTGCCACCATGCCCAGCTAATATTTTTTTCTATATATTTATAGTCCTTCAGCTAATTTCTTTCTGTTTTTTTAGTAGAGATGGGTGAGCCACTGCACCCGGCCTGTATTATCTTGAAGTACTACATGGACCAAAGAAGTACACAGCATACAATGATATTCCATTTTACATGTAATGTTAGTGAATATAATATATGCGAAGTGTTTAGGATATTCTTGTTTAGTATGTGCCTGTTCAAATTGTGCTGTATTGAAGAACTCAATCTTCACAAAACCCTATAAAGAAGCTCTATTGTTACACATATTTCACATGTAATGAAGGAATCAAAGCATAGAAAGGAAGTAACTCCTCAACATCCCACATTTATAATGGTACAGCCAGAATATAACCCAGACAATCTGGCTCCATAGATTTCCACTCACATCACAAGTAAGGAATTTAGAGCCTCATGAAAGGGTGATTTTGTTTTCACATTGTTATGTAAGCATTAATATAATGAGTCTGTTCTAGAGCTCCTGTCTTCTGATTTTAACTTATCAGAGATTACAAAGCTAAATGAGCATATTGCAAGCTCTGAAAAAAATTGTGTCAGTAGTCTTCTCAAAGCCAATTAAATTATTTAATTTTTCTATAGGCATCAAAATTGGGACCAAACAGCAGCAATTTTTTTGCAATGTGGTTTATGAATTTGTGGATATATGATACATATGAGTAAAGCTACAAATGCTAAATCCCAGTTAAGTAGACTGAATTGATTCATTTGTCCAACTAAGATTTACTGAGCCCCTACTCATAACAGGCACTTGTCTAGGTGGTTGATATATGTAAGTGGATAAAATAAAGATCTATACCTTTGTGTGGTCTACAAACAAAAATGGAGGGATACAAAAAAAAAAAAAAACAAAGGAAAACAAAATCATAATAAATATGTAAATTATAAAAAAGTAAGAATTGCAGAATAAAAGAAAATATAAAGCACAGTAAGAAGGAATCTGAAACTTGAAATGGCCAGTGATGGTAGAATAGATAATATAGTTTTTAAGAAGGTGTTCATGCTGACATTTGAGCAAACATTGCACAGAGGTAAGAAAGGAAGTCCTACAAATTTCTGTGAGGACAGCACTCCAGAAATTGCAACAACTAATACAAAGGCTTTAGGGTGGGGAATGACCAGTATATCTAAGACATAGTAATGTGGTCAGCAGGACAGGTTATATAATTTACATAAAATAAAAAAGTTAAAAATATTAAATATTTAAATATGGTGATAACAGAATTAAACACAGTTTGGGGTCCTTTTGAGCACTGGGCATAGGTTGCATGTCCATAAATCTGGCCCTGGTGGTAGAGTGGATGAGTGAGATAATACTAGAAATATGAAGAGAAGCTGGATCTTGTAGTACAATTTGGGCTAGAGAGAGGACTTTTGTTTTTACTTTGAGTGAAATGGGGAAACACTGAATGGTTTTGAACAAAAGAGTGACATGTTTTGAATTGCAGCTTTAAAAAGGCCTCTTCTACTGTTCTTTTGAGAATAGACGTAAGTTGGCAAGAGCAGAAGCAGGAAAAAGTTGCATTAATAACTAATAATGAGTTGGATGAAAATACTTTAAGAAATCTGATATCTTTGAAATGAATTTAATAGCTATACTTTATATATATATATATAAATGAAGGTATATGTGTTGTTATGACTATATATTAAGAAGACCAATTCAAACTGAGAGGGGTATATGACTTCATGTAAATTGATTATACGAGATAAAAATGAAATTAATTCCAGAAAAGAGGATTATATACTGGAATGGATGCATTATAGTCAATGTGATTTCCAGATTTGGAAATCTCATGAATTTTAGTTCTGTTTGTAATCAGAACATACATTTAAAAACATATAAATCGTCATTGAAAGCAATAACCTAAGATAAGCATGTGTGAAAAGATTCTCGGAGATATCATCATTTGAAGGAATTTGTGCATTTGACTCTTAGCAGTTTTTCTGAGTGATAACTCTTGCCTTTGTCCTTAGTTCATACATCCTGAATGATTTATTTTGTAATAACAATTTTATTATGCTAGTTTCAGAGTTCTGAGCAATTTTTTGTACACATACACATTCTAGGCTTTATAAATTAAATTAGAATTGCAGAAAGTCAAACATTAAGATGCCATAGTGTAAGGAATTCCCCCTTCAAGTAGTTTTGTCAACTTTTATAAGGAATATTGAAATTCTATTTGTATTATTGTAAAGTGAAAAAAACTGCCAAAGTTAATTCATATAGCCTATGATATAAATAAAATTTTAAGAGTCTATTGCTTTCAAAAATAAGAAAAACATGGTTATATTATATTATAAAGAAATAAAGACTGAATTGGAAGAAACATAAGTAACCATGGATAATTCTCTAAGATATATAAAATCTAGATAAATAAAATTTTAATATTTTAAAATAAATTTTTAAAAATCAAATAGATTTCAGTTAAAATGTTAAATGTAAAAAATATAGGCCGTGATAAACTTGGGTAGTTAAAGTAAAAAACTCCAAAAAGAAAATCAAAGCAATTCAACAGAAAGATAATTTTTAAATGCCACTGACTGAAAAAAAATATATATCCCACAGGAAACAAAATGTAGCACTATCACAGTTTATGCACGAATGAATCAACACAGAATGATCCACAAATTGACATAACCCTGTCAAAGTAATGCCTTTGAGTATAAATGAAAAGGAAATAAAATTTTGTGTATTTAGGAGAAAGATTTTATCATGTATAAAGAAAGGAAAATCAGTTTGTTATAAGTTTGACAATATCTAATACCATAGAACAATGATATATGTAATTAAAATATTTTAGCAAAGAAAAGCCGGTGTTTTCTATTTAGTCAAACTGGCCGGAGATATCTATTAGGACCACACAAAAAATCAGAAAGATATGTAAACTCAGAAATATAGTAGGTAAAAAAATTTCCTACCTTTAATGATGAAATTATTCATTTATCAGAATAGATAATGGTTTTTATTAGATTGTTATAGCATATGAATTTCTTTTATTTCAGCGTATTATGGGGGCGCAAATGTTAAGGTTACGTATATTGCCCTGCCCCCGCCCACGCCGAGTCAAACGGTGCACATCTCACTCATTATTGTTATAGCATACCAATTTCTTGAATACATTTAAATTGTGCTTTAAAATGTGCTTTTCTTTTATCACAGGAAGTAAACATTACATTGTTTGCAACTATTTAAAGTTTTAATGAAAAATATTATATGTTTTCCTAAAACGTGCCAGAGAGTAGGTATTTACTCAATATTTAAAGGTTTTTGACTACCTTTTATAGTAGTAGATTGAATAAATTGCTAACATAGCTAAAATAGAAGAAAGGAGGTAAACTTAAGGATGTTGCAATTTCTAGGTAGAAGCAAATATGATCATTTTTCTGGCACATCTGATAGATACGGAGAAGGCTCAAACTAGAACTTACTTTAAATAACTAGCAGGATTCAGTGATATAGAGAATATGAAAGATTATAAAGGAAAGCTATATCATACATGATTCCAACTTTTCTAGACAGAGAATCCAGAAAGGCACCTGGAAAAACCTCTTTGACAGAATTGGGTTAGCTAGAAAGCAAATGCACTTTGGGAGATGATGTGGAAGAGTTAAATTTTGCAGTAGTGAGTTTGAGCTGACAAGCCTCTAAATGGCAAAGCCTTTTATATATGCAAGTCGCGAGTTTGTGGTCAGGAATGCAGACATATAAATGTGAGGTTATTGTTAGAAAAATAACTCTTAACAATGAACTTACATAAAGATTCTGAAAGATTAAATGAAGAAAACATACATTTCTTAGATTAAGTAATTTTCTATATTTTACAGTTGGTTTCACTCTTTTCCTGGCTGTAAGTATTTGCTGAAAGGTGGGGTGATGTGAGAAGATAGATTCAAAATGTCTTTGTCTCAGATTACTGTGTCTAAGTAAGTCACTCTTAACAAATAAAATTTTCATGAAGGTTGCTGTGAGCATGTCATATAAGGGCCCAGCTCTCAATTACATTTTAACCTCTCATTTTACAATAAAGTTATCATGGGGTAGATTGTAGGAGTATATGTGTTGGGGAGGAAGGAAATTCATCCAAGTGTGTGAAGTAATTTATCTCTATACATAGAACTAAAACACCAGCTATATTGCTCTATTGCAGCAGTGCCTATTTTATTAGAAAAAATTAGAAAATAGCCTAAGGATGTGTCAAACCAATGTCAAAACGGATTGATAAAATCAGTAGAATAACAGTAAAGTTGTATATTTATTTTAAAATAATTATAGTTGAATTTTAATATTTTCTCTCATTTTAAGTAGATTTCTAATGAGCCAAAATATCCAAGTTAATAGTATAAAATTTTATCTAATTAACTTTTCTGCACATGTCAAACATTGCACCATTCAAACATATTGTAGTGGGTGGGATACGTGCTCAAATTTTTTGATTTCTTGAAATATTCAGACAGTCACAATATATGACAGCCTATTTTCTGAATCCATGAGCAACTCAGTTTTAGTTATGACAATATCATTGCCAGTTGAAATATTTCTATCTTGAAAAAAATGAATCATATTACTTGAAACTTTGACCATAAAATAAATCATAAGTAACACCATAAAGGAAGGTGGTCAATGAAGTTTTCCAGTTACACAGACCACTGTGTAGACTTATAAATCTCTCCATAGTCAAAGTGCATAGGATTTTAATGATTATTGACATATTGGCAGAATTATTTATAAATGATATTATATTAGATTGAGTTGGGAAGATAAGGAAATGAAAATAAATTATACATTTTATGAAATTAATCATATTTAATCTATTAATTTCATTTGTCGCTGGTTCATTTTTATTGTTATTTAATGTATTATAACCTAATTTCAAAATATAAGAAAGAAATGAGATAGCACTTGGTCTAATAAAAGGAAAAGTGAAGAAAATAAATTATTCACTTCCTCCCAGAAAAAGTAACATAACTTAGATAAGTTAACTTCATCTATCTGTCTATCTATCTATTATATATCTATCTCTACCTACCAATACATCTAATATGTTGTGTCTCCCAAAGTTTAAAAAGTTCTGAAAGCCTGTGTAAAATTGTGCTTCTCTCTAATTTAAAATTATTTTTATAAAAATGAGATTATGTTTTATTTTTTTTAATAAACAGCTTCAAAACTATCTTGGCCTATATCTAACCAGAAGTTAAGTAGTGTTTTAATATTTTTCTAAACCCTCAGCCACTATATATATTTTACATAAGAATGTGTCCATAATTTAAATTTTTATCATACATATACTGGCTCCACTGAATTTATTACCCATTAACTAGGGCTTAGATTTCAAAAAAGCAAGAGTGTGGAGAGGGTGGAAAGTGGTGAGAGGCATTGTCTTGGTTCAAGTAGGCAATGGATTGAGAAGCAATTGCCAGCTTGAACATGCTAGTGATAAAAATACCTGGAAATTTGTACAGACACTTTTCAAAACAGATCTCTAGTCACTTCTTTTGTAATTATACATAAAGAACAAGATTAATTTGTGTGCATCATTTACCATTTTGGAAGTTTCAAACTCAATGGCTTTAGAGACCTACTATTAATACAAAACTGAGTTTCATTAATAAGTGAGATAAAGATGAAGGCAAATGTAGAGAACTTGGGATTTCAAGATACAACTAAGTGTTAACAGACTAATGTAAGAATTGCATATTTTTCAATAGAAGTGAGAAATCTGCATCTCTGTTTGTTGATAATATGAACTTATATCTAGGAAACCCTAAAAACTCCACCAAAAGACTCCTAGAATTGGCAAATAAGTTCAAGAAAGTCTCAGGATACAAAATCGATGTACACAAATTGATATCATTTCTATATACTAATAACAATCAAGTTAAGAGTTAAATCAAGAACTTAATAACATTTACAATAGCTGCGAAGAAATTAAAATATCTAGGAATAAACTTAACCACAGAGGTGAAAGATCTCTACAAGCATAACTATGAAACTGGTGAAAGAAATCAAAGACGATACAAAAAAATGAAAAAACATCCTGTGCTCATGGATTGTAAGAATGAACATTGTTAAAATGTCTGTACTGCCGAAGTGATTTACAGATTCAATGCAATTCCCATCAAAATACCAATGTCATTTTTCACAGACCTAGAAAAAATAATCCTAAACTTTATATGAAACCAAAAAGAAAGCCTGAATAGCCAAAGCAATCTTAAGCAAAAGGAGCAAATCTGGAGTCATCATTTCCTGACTTCAAATTATACTATAAGGATATAGTAACCGAAACAGCAAGGCACTGGTATAAAGGAAAATATATAGACAAATGGAACAGAATAAAGAACCAAGAAATAAAATTGCTATACAACCAACTGATTTTCTACAAAGTAGACAAAAACATTCACTGGGAAAGGTTGCCCTATTGCAAAAATGGTGCTGGGAAAACTGGATAGCCACATGAAGAAGAATGAAACTGGATTCCTATCTCTCACCATATATTAATACGAAAATTAACTCAAGATAAAGACTTAAATATAAGAACTGAAACCATAAAAATTCTAGAAGAAAAAATAGGAAAATCTCTTCTAGACATTGGCCTAGGCAATGAATTTATGAGTAAGACACCAAAAGCAAATACAGCAACAACAAAAATAAATAAATGTAACTTAAACTAAAAAGTTTCTGCACAGCAAAGAAAATAAAGAAAAGAATAAATAAATAACCTATAGAATGTGAGAAAATATTCACAAACCATACATCTGAAAAAGGGCCAATATCCAGAATCTATAAAGAACTCAAACAAATCAGCAAGAAAAAAACAAATAACTACATCAAAAAATGGGCAAAAGATGTAAACATATTTTTCTCAAAAGAATATAGACAAATAGCCAAGAAACATGAAAAAATGCCCAATATCATTAATTATCAGGGAAGTGCAAAATAAAGCCACAATAAAATACCACCTTACTTCTGTCAGAATTGCTATTATTAGAATGGCAAAAAACAATAGATGGTGGCACAGATGCAGCAAAAAGGGACCACTTATACACTGTTGTTGGGAATGTAAAATAATACAACTGCTATGGAAAGTAGAGTGGGGATTCCTAAGAGAACCATAAATAGACCCATCATTTGATTTAGCAATTCTACTACTGGGTATCTATCCAGAGAAAAAGAAGTCATTTTGTAAAAAAGATACCTGCACCCAAATGTTTATCACAGCACAAGTCACAGTTGCAAAGATACGGAACCAACCTAAGTGCCCATCAACTGATGAGTGGATAAAGAAAATGTGATATCACACACACACATGCACGCACGCATATATCTCCACATACCATGGAGTAGTACTCAACCATAAAAAGGAATGAGGAATGAAATGTCTTTTGCAGCAGGTTGGAAGGAACTGGAGATGATTATCTTAAGTGAAATATCTGTTTCAGTCACATCCCTGCCATGTAAAAAGCTTGAAAGTTGTCATTTCCCTCTTTATAACAAGATAAAGATGGGAAAACTGGTCAACAACTTTCCTTGGAAGCATCAGAACACTGGTATAGCAGGAAAAATTGCTGCTCCAAAATCTGAAGAGACAGTCAAATCCAAATAGATACAGCCAAGATCAACTTCACTGCAGCAGAAATCATAAATTGATAAGAACTCAGAAGCCATAAACTGGTAGAAATGTAATATTGATAAATTGCTGAACATGAATAAAAAGGAGAGTGAGAAATTCCTGGGACCTGGTGGTTTAGAGAGCAGCTCATTACATTCATGGGATTTACCTACCAGAACTCCACTAGATTCTCACAGATGAGATACAAGAAAAAAAAAAAATCCCCTCATGGCTGTGATAGGCAGAGGGGAAGAGTAATCATTGAAATAAATACAAGGTCTTCTCCATAAGGACTACCATGGAAGGCAGGGAGGATGTTTGCCAGAGCATATCCCAGTTGAGAAATGGAAATTGCTTTCACTGAAAGCCCCTCGCCCTAGCCCATCTGTGTCATCAAAGAGGGGAAAAACATGGTCAACAGCTGTCAGGGTGTGCCAACCTCATAATTCTTGGTTCCTGGGTCAACAGAAATTGTATCAGGATCAAAAAAGGAATTTATTATACAGTCAAGGCTTAATGAGGAGGTCTTCTGCTTGAACAAAAGGGAGAGAATGTTGGTTAAGGAGCAGCCAGACTGGATTTCCAAACAAAGTACTGGGAAGCTTTTAAAGGGTAAAACAAGTTTGATGTCAGCATTGAAATCATACCATGTAGAGGTAGAGTTTTGTTGGCAGCTGCCCATCTGATGATAATGTTAAATCTCCACTCTTGGGCATGATATTTAGCATTAAAATGAGGCAAAAGGTCTCCTATGAGCTGTCAGCTTTGGGCTTCATCTTGGCAGTAACCAGTTTATGCTGGCAGACTTCTGCTCCTATGGTTGCCTTGTCCTATTAAAAAAAGCGGAACTTCTACCAGAGCTGGGCATCAATCATTTTCAAATTTGTTCAGTATTGTAAACAGACTTAATCTTTGGCTCAAGGCTCAGTCAGGTGGCCAAAGTCCTCCTCCTATACTATCTCTAGGCTGTCAGAAACAAACTACAAATTCTACAGTCAGGGAAAGGAATAGATAGCAGGGGAATGGAAGCTGTGAAGAAACAATTATGAAAGTCAGAGCTGAGAGACACAGGCCATCTGAAGGTGGAGATTTAATCTGCTAATGGAAAAAACGCAAAACTCTGTAAAATAATTTAAAGAGATTTATTCTGAGCTGAGTATGTGTGACCTATAGCCCAGAAAACAGTCTCGAAAGGTCCTGAGAGAATGCACCCAAGGCAGCCAGGTTACAGTTTAGTTTTACACCTTTTAGGGTGACAAAAACATAAATCAATACATAGAAGATATACATTGATTTGGCCTGAAAGATGGGATATCTTGAACGAAGGGGGACTTATAAGTTATAAGTGGGTTCAGGAAGTCTTTGATTGTAATTGGTTAAAAAATAAAGCTTTGTCTACAGGCTTAGAATGTTTTAAGTTAAAAAAAGAAAGTCTGGTAATTAGAGACAAGCCACAATATACAGTAATCTCTGTAGGAAAAATAAAAATCTCAGTACCCTCTAAAATTTATTAAGTCTAAAGGGAGAACTGAGCCCGAGAACTGAAGCACACAAGCACTGCCATCCTCTCCTCAATGAGGTACAGGGACCCTCTTTTAAGAAATGAAGAGGCTTAGAAAATGACTAAACAGGTTTTATTTATTTATTTGTTTGGTAGAAAGGATATGGGATGTAAAAGCAGCCAGGCTGGCAAGATGGTTTTGTGATGCAGACAAGCCTTAAGATAACAGCCCTCAAGGAAATGTTTTTATTCAGAACTTTAAGAGTACCAGGATCTCAACAAACCTGCCCTAGATCAGATAGGCAAGGCCTGGCTGCATTGAACAGAGATTCTCTACAGATACAAATTTCTAATCCAGCCTTTCCACCTAGACAGCCTTGGAGCATTAGTCCTGTTTGCCCACAGCTATCTCAAAATATGTCAAAAAATGTATTTGTGGATAAAATATTTATTTCTTTCAACCCTTAAGAAAATCCCTTCAAGATATACAGCTTCTAGAAAATGAGTGCATATCCATTATTTTTTTTATTTTCTGTTTTTTTAAGGGGTGAAGGGTTGTGAGGAGGGGTGCTCTGTTACCTTGTTTTTGTTTGTTTGTTTGTTTTATTGTTGTTGTTGAGACTGAGTCTCACTCTGCTGACCTGGGTAGAGTGCAGTGGTATCGTTGTAGCTCACTGCAACCTCCAACTAACTCCTGGGCTCTCAGTGGTCCTTCTGCCTCAGCCTCCCAGGTAGCTGGGACTACAGGTGAGTGCCACAATGCCCAGCTGGTTTTTATTTTTATTTTTTTCCAATTCTTTTTGGTAGAGACAAGATGTCACTTTTTCTCAGGGTAAACTAGAAATTCTGAGCTCAGATAATCCTCCCGCCTCTGCCTCCCACAGTGCTAGGATAACAGGAGTGAGCCACTGTGCTGGCCAGAGTGCATGTCAATTATAACCTTACGATGGTAGCCTAAATCATCTCTTGAATATTGATTGTAAGTTTATCTTCACAGACGCAAACCAAGGAAGAGATATGATAATTCTTCTATCTACCCTGAGACGATCACAACATTGACTATTTCCTCTACCTTCTTTTTTTTCATTTTGTCTATGTAGAGTTACTGAGCATCACATAGAATTTCACAAAAATACAATCAATTGCCTCACTGCTCACCTCTTTCACCCATTCCTTTTTTCCTGTGTGCCCTCTTTCCCCCCTTTAACATGTGGAGTTCCCAACTCCTTCTATGGAGAGCCCAGTCCACAACAGACAATTTGTGGGCTGTGCTTTTCCCGGCACATCCTCAAAATCTTGGCTTAATAAACCTCAATTGAGTGTGACTCCAGTTTTATGTCACTTTATATTAAAGTTAACAAAGTAATAAAATTAAAAATGCTTATGTTGTGTTTATGAGAAAACAAAACTAAAACTAAAACCTAAACCAAAACAAAACAAAACCTCAAAGAACTGTGGAAGAGTTTTTTTTTCCCTTTTATTTCATCATATTATGGGGGTACAAATATTGTTAGGGTTACGTATATTGCCCCTGCCACCCCTCCCTCCCCCCGATGTGCCAGAGATTCAAGCGTGTCCAATCTCCAGGTGGTGTGCACCGTACACATTATGTAAGTATACACCCTTCTCCTCCTTCCCCCTCTCTGCCCACCACCCGATAAAAAGTGTGGTTTTTTTGTATGTTTGTTTTTTGTTTCTTTTTACATTTTGATTACATTGTATATCTTTGCCTCTCCCTAAGAAGGGTTAGAATTATGCCCTTACCCTCCAAAATGCTCGCCACATCCCTAAGATGTGGGTCTCTCCCCTGCCCCCAATCCCTAGTGAACATTACCACCATTTGAGAACCATAGTTTTAATCAGTCAGTACCAATTTGATGGCGAGTAGATGTGGGGCCCATTTTCCATATCTTGTGTTGCCTCACTTATGATAAAAACTCTTAACAAAATAGGCATAGACGGCTCATACCTTAAGTTTATCAAATCCATCTATGACAAACCCACTGCTAATATCATTCTAAATGGAGAAAAATTGAAATCTTTCCCTATTCGATCCGGAACTAGACAAGGATGCCCACTATCTCCTCTCCTATTCGACATAGTGCTTGAAGTCCTAGAGATAGCAATCAGGCAAGAGAGGGGTATTAAAGGCATTCAAGTGGGGGCAGATGAAATCAAACTCTCGCTCTTTGCCGATGATATGATATACCTAGAAAACCCCATGGACTCTTCCAAGAGACTCCTAGATCTGATAACTGGAAGAGTTTTAATCTGCATAACATATATGTAATTGGTTTACCAGCAAGAGAAAAAAAGCAGCAGAAAAAATATTCGAAGTCATAATGGCCAAGAACTTTCCAAAATGAATGGCAAACACTGTACCACAGAGTCAGTAGGCTCAGAGAACACCGAGCAGGATAAATACCTCCCCCCAACCAAAAATGAACACAAGAAACACATCTTGTTATATCATATTCAAACCTAAAAAAAACAAAGACAAAGAGAAAACCTTAAACGAAGCCAGAGGATAGGAGGAAGCTTAAGTATGTAGGAATGTTACTGCCCAACCAGGTTGTATTGCCTGCTGCACAGAGAAGAGCCAATACAGTTGAGACACAATCGGGCTTGTAGTGGAGAAAGAGTTTAATATTGCAGGCACCACAGGAGATAGGAGGAATTTCTCAAATACATCTCCCTGAGAATTTGGGAGAAAGGGTTTTTAAAGATAGTTTGGCGGGCAAAGGATTAGGAAATTGGCTGGGTTCAGAGCAAAATCATAGGAGTGTGGAAACTGTCTTCTCAGGTGAATCAGGTCGTGGGTGGGAGTTGAGATATCAGTTGAGTCAGTTTCTTTGTGTGGGCCACTGGTCTGGGGGTGTTCAGCCAATCCACTGGGGTTTAGGGCCTGGAAGATCTCAAAAATTAGCCTTAGATTTCACAAAGGTGATGTTATCTATGGGAGTAATTGAGAAAGTTATCTATGGGAGTAATTGAGTAATTGAGAAAGTTAAGAGTCTTTATGACCATCAGCTATGTGACTCCTGAGTAGCAATTATAAGAAAGCAAACTAACAGATAATGGCTGGTTATTATCATTATTATTATTATTAACTGTATCTGTGCCTTTGCAGAATTTAGGCCCTTATCATGGTTCTAACCTTACACCCTTTTATTAATTTGTAAAGGCTGGTTTCAGGAAGATCAACAAAAATTAAAGTGGAATAAAATGTTAAAAAAAAAAAGAAGAAGAACAGACACCAACATATGATAATTTATCTCGCAGTGAAGCAAATGGGAAAAAATGTAAACAATTACAGGGTCTAGGTAAAGAATAGATGGGAGTTCCTCAATTATTCTTGTACCTTTTAGAAGTTTAAAATTGTATCAAGGAGTTTAAAACTGAATCAACATAAAGTGTTGTACAAATAAAGCCATCTTTCTAGTTTATAAACCTTTAGGATTAGGCAAAAAGGAATATAGAAATCTAATTTTTTTCCAGGGCATTAACCTGAAATAAGGAATAGGAAAATGCAAATTAAATAATAATGCCTAATGAAGCCAGTGCTAGGGAGAAACACCTTAGAGTCATGGCAAGGTTTAAGATAAGCTTACAACTGCCAATTTTCTTTACAACTGGACTTATCTATTTCTTGCCACCAACGAGTCCTGTTGTTACAGACACAGCCTAGGATATCCTAGGAATAAAATGAGAGGTAGCATTTCATTTAAATTCACATAATTCTATTCTAACAAAAAGGAAGGAGAAGAGAAAAATGCAAAGTATTAGTAGGAAAGTTGGCCAGTCCCCTCAAATGTAGAAGAAATATAAAGTATATTGCCCTATTTATTTTAGATAACCATTTTTATATATGGTCAAAATTCAAATAATAAGGGCAATTTTCAGACAAAAACAAGTTACAATTGTGAATATTGTAAAAAGGTTTGCATAAAAGAAAGTTTCTATAAGTGACAATTCCTATTTTCAATGTATTTTGTAACTGGTTTTATAATCATGAAACCTGTTGGTGTGAGCCAAAGGAACTGTTATTCATGCAATATAAATTATTTCTGAACTGCTCCATGCTTCTTCTTCTGCCATCCCTATTAGAGTTAATTGCTGTAAATCATGTATTACTGGGAATTCTATGAGCCTACAAATAATATTGCAATTATCACTTTAAATTTTCAAAAAACTTTATCAAATCTGACAACCTCCTACAATTCTACATTAGGTTCTAACTATAGGTTGATTGTCTTTATCATGATCTCAAATGGGGAGGACACAGTTAATTGAAGGAATGTGATTAGCCCACTAATTACTGATATTTTTCTCAGTTAATGGTTTTTTATATATGTGGTCAATAAGTGTATTATGAATATCAGTGGAAATTTTCAAAATCTCTCAGAGCAGATATCAAGAATAACTCCTATAAAGAAAGCTGGATTGCTATTTGTTTACAAACTGGTGGTGAATTAATCTTTATGAATAAAATTGTTCCCACATAAGAAATCTCTGTACTAACTAGACTGTTAACTCTACCCAAAAAGTGGCCATTTTTATTTACCTTTGTATTTCCAGCGTTTAGCATAAAGTCTGGCACAATATACTTTATAGACAAAATAATGGAAGGAAAGAAAGGAGGAAGAGAGTGAGGAAAAGAACCTGGTAGAGTGGAAGAGCAGGTCTTTTGAGGACAAGTAGACTAACTCTCATTTGTATGGTAGTATTTTGGATGGGAATAGCATAAATAATCATTTAATTCAGGGTCAAGACAAGAACCATGCTATCTTGAGACTTCATCTTAAGTAAGATGAGTTGAAAAATAAAACCCTTTGTTTTTGCGGTTTAATATTAACTTAAAGACAACTTGCATAGTAGTATGAAAGATCCAGGGGCTTCAAAAAGTCTGAAGAGAAAGGGGCACTCATTCTTTTCTTTTTTGGAATTTTCCTGGCTATTCTTGGGAGGCAGGTAAATACACCAGTCAAGAGCCTGAGTTTGGGCCGGGCGCGGTGGCTCAAACCTGTAATCCTAGCACTCTTGGAGGCCAAGGCAGGTAGATTGCTTGAGGTCAGGAGTTCGAAACCAGTCTGAGCAAGAGCGAGACCCCGTCTCTATCATAAATAGAAAGAAATTAATTGGCCAACTAATATATATAGAAAAAATTAGCCGGGCACCTGTAGTCCCAGCTACTCGAGAGGCTGAGGCAGAAGGATCCCTTGAGCCCAGGAGTTTGAGGTTGCTGTGAGCTAGGCTGATGCCATGGCACTCACTCTAACCTGGGCAACAAAGTGAGACTCTGTCTTAAAAAAAATTTTAAAAAGAGCATGAGTTTGTGACACTTGCTACTGTGAGTTAAAGTTTAGTGATTTTGTTTCAGCACTGGTAAAATGGAATTCATCCACATCCACATCCAAATCATCATTGGAGTATCAACATTATTTTTAATTGTTGCCAATCTTTTTGATGTGTAAAGTTATCTGAGATTTTTATTTGTATTTACCTAGAGTCAATGAGATGAAATAGCTTTTCATTTGCTGTTGTCTATTTAGGTTTCATCTTTTATGAGGCTTCCCTTGAGGTCTTTGCCTCTTTTCCATCTATTATTTTACATTTTGATTCAAATCAATTACTTGGGCTTTTTTTTTGTGGTTTAAGAATTGATTATTTATTTCAATTGTTTTCAAACATTATTGATTTTTGTTCCTTAAACATAAATATTAATTTGTTTTAAAGTACCATTATCACAAATGTTCTGTCACTTGAGTTATAAATAGTTCCTATTTTCCATAATAATTTCTTTATTAAGCTATATATTTAGAAGGTTTTAAAGTATTTGGAAATATAAACTTTTAAACTGTATTTTCACGATTGAATAATTTTTGTTATGACCAGAAAATATGGTTTGTATATTACATGTCCTCTGGGATCCATAGGAACTTTCTTTGATTGTAAAAATATGAGAAATTTGGTAAATGCTCCATGTGTACTCAAAAATAATGCATGTTGCCTGTTGTGGTGGTATATACTTCTTCATATATTTTTCTAAATCAAGTTAGTTGTGTTCTTCAAATCTTTATAATATTGTTCCTTTTTACATCTATTTGCTCTATTGGTTTTTTGAGATGATTAGACATGAGATTTATACATGAACTATCTGTATATAATCATAGATTATTTTGCATCTTATAATTCTGTTTCTCATTTTGAGCACATGCTGTTAAAACATCAAACATTCATAATTACTTTATATTTGGATTAGATTGCTTCTTTTATTGTTGTGTATGGCCCTCTTTGTACTGTTAATAAGTTGATCTAAAAATCTAATTTGCTAAAAATAATATTCTTGCCTCCTTTTTACTATTGTTTGATGAAAATGTTCTATCTCCAATTTACAGACACCTTTTGTGATTTTGTTTTGTGGTACTCTTGAAAGCAAAACCTTTTTTTCAAAGAATAATGATTTTTAATGGGCTATATCATTTATGTACATTTATTCAGTAGCCAATGTATTTCAACTTATTTCGACTATCTTTTCTGTGTGTTCATGGCTTTTTCTTTGCCCTTTTTCACCAACATCTTTACCTTATTTATTAAGGATTTATTAAGACTTCTTTTTTCTCCCTCCCTTTTTCCTTCTCCTCCTGCTGGTGTAAAAGTTGCATCATGGATTCATTTACTTTTCATGCTATTATAATTTGTTAACAAGTATATTTAACATCCTACTTTTCTAATTGTGGTTTATCATTGAAGAATGACCCTTCATTTTTTCACCCCCCTTTGTAGTTTCTTCCAGCAGTGACTCTAGGCATGAACAGCAATTTGTTTGGTCATATAGTAAAGGAGGCTTAAAAAGTACCTATGTGCAAGCTTATTAGATATCTATTAAGAATTAGGGCAAACATTTAATCATGTCCTAAATCAATTTACCCTATGGCTTTAGAACATGATAATCATAAGAAAATAAGTCTGTGCTACCAATACAAGATCTGGTTCTGATTGGGAATGCAGGTAGGCTCAGTGAGTTCCCTTTGCTGCTGAGAAGCATTTTGCTTCCATGTGAATTAGACCATGTTATTCTCTTAGAAGATAATAGATCTGGCAAAGAATCTCTAATTATGCCAGCAGAGGCTTAGACATGTAAGAGAGGATTTCTTTGACCTTGCAGCCTAGTCAAGCCAGCCTAGACCAGAAGAACTGCTAAGCACGTCCACAGAAAATGAAAGCCATCTAGTCTTATCTTCTCATCTATCTTTCCAACAACATAAAAATGTCAGAATATTTGATCACTTTTCAATATGCTCCCTCACTTTCATCTTTTTCTGTTATCTAGAATTTTATGTCAATCTTGTTTTTATGAGGTAAAAAGTTATAAATATATTTTAATTAATTGTCAACTAAATTAGCCAAAATATTTTACTAAAATATTGCTCACCTCACCATGTCTTCTTGCATCCCACTCTTTCTCGAAGGGAAATTTTTATTTTTCCTGAAGAACAAATTTTAGTGTTTCTTTTAATAGTGATCTGGGGGTTGGATACCCATATATTTATCTTATTATTAGAGAAAAATTATATATAATTATATATTTATAATAATATATACATATAATATAATATATGTATTTATTACATAAAATTTGTGTATATTATATGTAAAATTTATTATATATAATATGTATATATCATATAAAATATAAAAATATGTAATTATATATATTATTTTATCTCTAATAATATATATTTATTAAATATAATAAATCATATGTAATTATATATTATACATATATAAATATAATCATACATGCAATTTTATCAAGATATAGAAGTCTATATATTTTCTTCCACACTTTAAAATGACTATTTACTTATTTATTTTCAGTGGTTCTTGACGAAAATTTTGTTGTCCAATTGTCATTTTTAATCTAAATATTTGCATTTTTCTCTCAGATAGCTGATAAGGTTTTCTTTTTTTTCTTGACGTTCTAAAAGTTCACGGTGACATACACTTGTGTGGTTTTATTTCTAATTATCTTACTTGGAACTAGACACATTTTTTTTCCAATCTAAAGAACTGTGTCTTTTTTAATCCAAAAATTCCCAAATATAATTTTGTCTAATCTTGCTTCTCTGATATTTCTTCTAGTCTCTAATACTGATTCTTCATTTAGATATATGTTAGTGATTTTCAATTTATTCCTTTTATTTCCTAATTTATTTTTCATACTGTCTGTGTCATTAACATTTGTGGTGGATTGAATCAATATCTTAATATAATATATTCTTTCAATTCTCTAATTCTCTTTTTATGTGGGTTTTAACATGTACTATTTATGAGTTTTCTATTTTTATTTCAATATCCATTTTAATTTCTCTCCCAAAATTGATATTCCCTTTTCTGTTCTACTTTGTTATTGATTTATATTCACAAGTATTTGTTCCATAACTTTTTAAGCTTATTATATAAATGCTATTTATTTCCTTTTCACTTTTAGGTATTTAAAATATAATGACTTTACCTGTAGGGGATTTTTCTAATATATGTCTTTACACAATTAAAAGTGAATTCTTCTAATTGATGATTATCTCATGACATAGCTTTCCTCATTTGTTTGCAACTCCCTTTTTCAAGCTTATTATGAAGAGAGGGTGGGAGGAAATATCTATGTTGGCACCTGTTGGACTCCACTCAGCCCACCTGAGTTCCCAGTCAGAACTAGACTTTTTATTGGTAGCACATCCTTATTTCCTTATGAATATATTTCGTACCATGTTTCATATCATACAATTTACCATAGGGTAAATTGATCTATGACATGAATAAATTTTTGCCCTAATTCTTAATAAATATCTAATAAACATGTAGGTAGAGGATACAGGCAGGATAAGTCAGGATGCAATTTAGTCTCTGATTATGAGAAAAGTATTCTGATAGCATCCCCCACCCTGAGTTCCAGGGCTATCCCTCTAACTTATAAAAAAATTCTCCAGTATCTCTATCTCTTTCTGCCTCTAAACTTCTGAGTATTGGTCTGAGGCTTTAACCTTCTGTTATTCCTGTGTTTCTTTTTCTCTGAGCTATTTATTTTAACTTTGAGTTTAGCTAGGTTGTGTAGGCTTCATTTCTATTGATGGAAGGGAGATGGTAAATTTCTGCATGGATCAAAAGGGTATTTTTAGCAAATGTCTACATGTTTACTTTTTTAAACATACTTTATTTTTAGAGCAGTTTTAGATTCAAAAAATGTGTATTCTGCTATTGTTAGATGAAGTAGTCTATAGATGTCAATTATACCCAATTGATTGATAATGTTGTCGAGTTCAACTATGTTCTTACTGATTTTTTGCTAGATGGATCTGTCCATTTCTGATAAAATGGTGTTTATGTCTCCAACTATGAGAGTGGATTTATCTATTTCTCCTCATAGTTTATCATTTTTGACTCATGTAATTTGATGTGCTGTTGTTAGACAAATAAACATCAAGGGTTGTTATGTCTTCTTGGAGAATTGAGCCCTTTATCATTATGTAATGGCCTTCTTTATCCCTGATAACATTCCTTGTTTTGAAGTTTGCTCTATCTGAAATTAATATAGTTATTCCTGCTTTCTTTTGATTGGTGTTAGCATGGCATATCTTTCTCTTTCCCTTTACTTTTAATTTATACATATCTTGATATTTAAAGTTGGTTTCTTGTAGACAACATTGAGATCTTGGTTTTTGATCAGCTGTGACAATCTCCATCTTTTAATTGGTGTATTTATGCCATTGATGTATAAAGTAATTCTTTGTGTAGTTGAATTTATATCTACTGTATATGTTATTGCTTTCTATTTGTTGCCCTTGTTCTTTGTTCCTAGCTTTATCTTCCATTGTTTTTCTGTCTTTTATGTTTTTAATTGAGCATCCTGTATGGTTCTATTTTCTTTCTTTCCTCAGCATATTGGTTACATTTTTTCCTAAACTATTTTAATGGTTCTCTAAAGTTTGCAATATACATTTACAGCTAATCCAAATCTACTTTCATATGATACTATACCATTTTACAGGTACTAAAAGTACCTTATATTACCAATAACAACATCCTAATTCTTCTGTCTTGGTTCTTGTAACATTACTGTCACTCCTTTAAGTCATACATAAGCATGTATATATAAGTATGCATAATCAAATACATTGTTGATATTATTTAGATCAAACTGTTATCTGTTAGATCAACTAAAAATAAGAAATAAAAGTTTTCGCTGTACATTTACTTATTCTTTTTCTGATACTCTTCCTTTGTGTAGATCTGATTTTCAGACCTGTGTCATTTTCCTTCTTTCTAAAGAACATTGAACATTTCTTGGAAATCAGATAAACTGGCAACCAATTTCCTCAGTTTCTGTTTGCGTAATAACTTCTTTATTCTACTTCACTTCTGAAGAATAATTTTGCACTGGTACAGAATTCTAGGTTGGTGCAGTTTTTTCCCCCCATCAACACTTTACATTTTCATTCCACTTTCTGTGCATGGTTTCTGAAGAGAATTCAGATATAATTCTTATCTTTGCTCTTTTATAGGTAAGATATTTTTTTCTCCTTTAGCTTCTTTCAAAATTTTATTTATCTTTGATTTCTGCAGCTTGAATAAGATATGTTTTGAGTGTATTTTGTTTCGGCATTTGATTTTCTTGGTGTTCCCTAATCTCCCTGGATCTATGGTTTGCTGTTTGACATTAATTTGGGGGAAACTCTCAGTTATTACTCTTTCAAATACTTCTATCCTTTTCTCTCTTTCATCTCTTCATGGCATTTCCATTACTCATATGTTACAGTAGTTTTATTTAGTTTACAGTTTTTAGAAATTCTGTTCTATTTTTTTTTTCTGGTCCTAAAATTGTTTTGTAAGTTTCTATGACATATCGTCAAGCTCAAGAGATTCTTTCCTTAGCTATATCCAGTATACTGATGAGCCCATCAAATTCATTCCTCATTCCTGTTACAGTGTTTTTGATCTCTAGTATTTCTTTTTGATTTCCCCTCCTCCTTTTAGGTGGAGCAGGATGGCTAGAGGGAGTTGGAATTACTAATACTGTTTTCCTTCCCCCAGATCAGTAAGACTCTGATTAAAAACAACAACAACACAACACGAAGTTCATCACAGGTAAAATAGATTCTCCTGAGGGCAGACCTTGTTAAGTAGAACATAATGCTCTGGCATATTTTTATCCTTTTCCTCTTTCCCTACCAGAAGCATGAGGGAATTTTTCTTTCATATTCACTGTGAGAACCTGGTCAAGTTCCTGGAGGTAAAACTCATGAAAGTGTGGGAGCCCCCTTGTGACTGGGTCCTCCTTCATTTGTGCATCCTGAGATGGCCGCATAAATTCATCAGTTACAGTTCACATTTTCCTCCCCTGTTACTAAGTGTCATGGAAGTTTCTAAGTTTCTGTTCCAATAAGTGTGATTCCCTGTGTTCATCTGTCTGTCTCTATAATTTGGGGGGCAGCAGTTTTCCCAATGGCCTCATGTCTCTGTTGAATCTAAGAGGCATCGATTTTCCAGTTTGTTCAGCTTTTTTTATTTGTTTTTAGAATAAAGTGAGAAGTTCTAAGTTCCTTACATGCCAGAACGGAAATAGAAATCCTATATGCTGAATTTGGAAAGCCTATTACAATTATCATTTTATTCTTTCATTTATTCTCCAAATATATATTATACATTGATGGTGTTCCAGGCACTATGTTAAGTATGATGAAGGAAGATAAAAAATGTATTTTAGTTCTTTATTTCAAGATGTATGGTTATTATTATTTTCTACATAAATATGTATTGCTAATAAACATGGATTATATTTTAACAGGTGTGTCTCAGAATGAGATCAAAGATTAGTTAATTTTGTTAGTTGTATTTCTAAAGAGGCATAAGATAGTGTATAAACCAGTCTTAAAGAAAATGTTTCAACTATATGTAGTTGATCTAATAAATTAATCACTGATATAATAGAGTTATACTCCTTTAATTTATATTTCAATCCATGTATATTTCTAAGATTTTATACAATTCTACTGAATATCAGAAAATCCAGCACACTTATTCTGATCTAACAACATTCTATCTAACTTTTAATCATGTTAGTCATATCACAATGCTCTAATCTCATGGCAATCATAAAAATCCCAATTATTCACCTGATAACTTTGATATGCCTATGATAGCTGTGAATTTAGAATTAACATGGAATATAGATTTCTTTGAAAATCAAAGAGAAACTGAAATTTTTGTTTGTGTTTCAGTAGGTTTATATTATTTAATATAGGTAATTTTTATTCAAGTCCCAATATGACTCATTTTCTAAATATATAATCATATATACTCACTTATAATTTATTTTATATAGTCATTGATTTAAAATATAATGTTTGTATAATTAAGAAACTTTTTTTTCCTTTTTGTTTTTAATGGGATCTTTTTCCAGTCCCAATCTGCAGCCACAGAGCCCTTCACTTGCCATTTTATACCTATGACAGAGGTTGGGCAGAGGTTCATGTAAATCTCTGTTTAATAAATTCCCTCCAAAATAATAATAAGTGAGAAACTTGTGTCACTCATCTCAACAATTTTGCCATATCATTTATTTTTACACTTTCATGATGAAGTGGTCACCTATGCCTTGATGCATTTTTCTCTTTGAAGGTAAACTACCGCTTTATAAATTATTCTTTCAGTAGAATAAATGTATATTCACTTAATTATTCTTGTTTCTCAGTCTTTGATCATAATGTATAAAAGAAGAAAAACAGAGTATCTAAAAGTGGTGTTGTATTGCAAGTGAATTTTCTAAAATAGAATATCTCTTTTTAGACACATTATATTCCTATGTTTCTGCTCTAGATCATCCCTGGGAAATGCTTGGCTGATTTCTTTTATCATTACAGGTTCTATTCTTTTCTGTAATTTTAATGTGTGACAGGTGAGATTAAAAAGATGGAAAATGCCAGCCTCAAAAATGGCTAGACATCTCAAAAAGTCAAAAGCATTATGAAATGTTAAATGACACAAAGATGAGTTGGAGTAAAAAAATACAGATTAGAAAACTTGATACAACTTTCACTTATAAGTGTGACAATCGTTTACTAATAGCGTTAATAAAAGGTATATAATATTAGAATGGAAAGCAGAGTGCATTTTGTAAACTAGCGGGGTAGACTATAAAGTTCAAGTCAATTGCCATCTATTTAAATATATAAATATATTTTTATCTGTGTTACTTTTTTCGCCTCCTATTCAAAGAACACAGATTACATCACCAGATGGGACAATCTTTACCTGTTACTCCTTAAGGAGAACAGATTAGAAATGATGGAGTTCGCATGATACGTGATTATACGTCTCTGTGTAATCAGGACTTGCAAAAAACACAGATTACTTTTGGAGCTTATAGCAAGTATTTATGTTGTGAAGCATAGATAGTACCAGTGGACTGGAATATATGTAGTAAAAATATATTATGAACCCGAGATATTTTTTCTAAATTTATTTATTTTATTTTAGTGTAATTCTTGTCTCCTATTCTTAGTAATTGACAAATACTAAGCCTCAAAATATTCCTCTGATGTAAAATAAGCTACAATTACTTAGGTAGTATGTATTCTTAATTAAAAAGATTCATCCGTTAATTCCTTCCTGTTCAACAGCAAATGGCAAACTTTTAAAAGTCTAATGTTAATTGTAGCTGATCAAGATTTAAATAAATTCAACACAATCCATGTAGAGCATAGTTTGAACAAAGGCTTCTTGTTTTATAATTGAAACATAAGTGTTATGAGTTTACAAGTTTCTATCCGTAATTCCTCAGACTGTTATAATTCATAAAGCCTGGAGATGAAAAAAGATTTGTAGGGAGATAATCTATATTTTTAAAAGATATGAAATGTCTTATTAATATTCAGCACTCTTTTTTCAAATTGCTTTTATTATTTCTTCAACAAAATTTTATTAACTGAGCAATATATACAAATCACACTCTAGATGTTGAGGAGATCAAATGAATAAAATTTGAACCATATCCTTAGGGAACTAAGAGACTGATATGAGAGAATGAGTAATTAAAATGTTACTGTGTAAGTGCTGAAAGATTATGAATGTAAGATGTGGGGACTAAGAAAGTGATCAAGTTGATTTGGATGTAGTTGCAATTTAACTAAAGCAGATATGACAAGGGATTATTACAGAACCTGAGACAGCATAGTAGCATGAAGTACAGCTTCTTGTTTTGGGAGATTTTACATATTTTAGGGCTAAAAAAAGATGTATGACAATCTGACACTCTTTTTCATTTGCTTTCATATGTTCTCTTCCTAATGCTTTTAGGGATTCAGAAATTATGGTAGCAGTTACACAAGACAGAAAACTGCATCAAAATCATCCTCTTTCCTTTTTTTTCCACAGCAAAACTACTCTCTAGGTGACATGCTAATACTTGGAAAACCAGCTATCAATATATAACCTCTCAAGAGAGAAAGATTGATTAACAATTTATTGGCTACGCTTTGTTTTCCTGTTATAATGTTTGTTTATTTCAACGTGTAAACTCTTCCTTTGGTTGTGCATCTAGCAGGGGTCAGAGTGCACATTCACCAACAATGTTTGTTTAATAAGACAACAGACATCTGAACATTTTAAAGGTTGAGTCTAATCATGTGTACTCTTCTTTCTTCTAGCTAACTTAATTAAATTTCAAAGACTGTCTCTTAAACTGATTAGATTATAAATTTTATGCTCAGTTTGCTGAATAATATTTTTTTGTGAATTAATTTTCTAGGAACTAATTGAAGCAATGGAGATATTATAATAACATCTTTACTTCCTTGATTACATAACTTTTTGTATAAGCAAATTGTATATGAAACCCATGAATTTCTTTTTTCAAGATTATAATAAAGTCAAGGTTACTTTCATTGTTAGGTATTAGTCAATACCTTACTTTTTCAAACTAAGCAAATAAAGGCTAATGCATGTCCATGCACTGTGCAAAACTCCTTTTTTGATGATTAATTATTGTCTTTTATCTGATACATATTATTAAACTAAGAGGAAACTATTTTCCATGAGATAATTTATTTATTCATCTGTGGTTACCTGTAATTTGGGGATTGAGAAAATAAAGAGTCATGTTGACAAGGATTCTGAGGCAAAGTCAGAACTTGGGTTGGGCATGGGGGCAGGGGTGGGATTGCTGTAGTTAAGGAGCAATACCAGTAGTTCAAGGAAGGGTAGTGGCACTTCTTGAGCCATATACTTACCATCTGTCTGCCAAAGTAATGATGTACAGCTCTAGTTCCCTAAAGGGTAGGGTAGTCTCATGACTTCAGGAAGATACTTGAGCCTTCTCCACTGGGCATGTTTCCCATCTAAGCTCTAAGACACCCAAACAGGTCAGTAGCAATTACCAGATAGCTTCAAATGCTTGTCTCAGGTGTACTGTCTGTGCAAAAAGAAACATCAATTTCTGCTATTCAAATGGTAGCTAAAATTCTCAGGTGATTGTTCTTTATCTATATAATTTTCACTTCACATTTCTTTTCCACATTAGGGTTTATTTAACTGTTGTTAGTTAAAAGAAAATGACATTTAAAATGAAAATGCCTTTGAATTCTCTCTACATAATTATATTACCTCTTTGTCACTTACCAAGGTCAGTATATGCTGGTGGTTCTTAACTTTATTATGCAAGGGAAACACCTGGTATATATGCCTTATTTAGTGCCTCACCCATAATTACTGATTAGAATCACAGAAGTGTAGTCTAAGAATCTGCTTTGTGATAAGATCCATATGAAATTCCAAGTCAAGTTATTGGGAGACCACACTAGGCTAGTTACTAAAATCATCCCAATTTGTGCTTTTAATTGAAATCTACCTCTTTAAAAGTCTCATGAGTCACACAAAGAAAAAAAAAATATCTTTCGCATGAATCATCTTGTGCATTAGTTTAAAGATTTTAAATTTAAATCTTTGTCCTCTCCTATTGTAATCCCAGCAAGATACAGTTACTTCCATCCGTCTATTTTCTAGCTAACATCTGTGTGAAAAGCTTCCCACACTAACAGCCTGTATGCCAGCCAGTCACAGAACTACCAAGTTTGGAATGCTATTCTTATATAATTGCCGCCTTTGGAAGATAGTACTGCTGTGCATGATACTAGTTCATTAGTTATGAGTTAGAATGGAGCCTGAGGATTAAAACAAGAAACTCTTCATTTCCTCCAATTCAGTCAGAGCCTCTGCTGCTCCCTTTACATAGGAAGTTGATTCCAGTCTCAAATCAGGTGAGCACACCCACCCAGAGCACATCATTTGCTAGCAGCAGGTCATCTCCTATTCTCCCTCCCCCAGGCTCCATGGGACTACCAGCTGCAGAGCAAATGTAGTGCAGCCCCCTTGCCTAGAACAACTGATTTCTACCGAGTGGGAAATTGATGAAGATTGCATGATTCCAGTCAATTTCACTCACAATGGGTAAGAAGCGCCTGTGTACTGAGCTGGTCCAGCACTTCCCAGAGCAGCTGCTGCCCTTTACCTGAGCCTTGTCAAGATGCAAAAAGGAAAATGGAGTGGATAAGAAACAGGAGAGCAAATGTGCTAGCCTCTCTTATTTTCTATCTTTTTCCAATGATTAAGTTAAAAGGTTCACATGCGGTCATAGTTTTACCTAAGGTATTGCAACTCCAGAACGGTTCATAAAGTTCCAAACATTATAGAATTTATTTTTAGTATACTACATAGCAGGACAGGGGTTTGCTTGGTTTTTTGTTTGCTTCTTTTTGTTTTACATTTGTTTTGTTTTCCGAATGGCAGGCTGCTAACGTATCATAGGCTCTGTAAAGAATGCAGATAAACAATTACTTAAATGAAAACACTTTTAGATGTTTATGGAATTGTCTAAATTGAAATTTCACTTTAGATGTAGAACAAAAAGATATGAAAATTACGAAGTATGACCTTTGCAATTCTCTGTTAGCCTTCCACACCATCCCAATCCTACACACATGTCTGCACAGAGAGCTAACTAATTAGCCAGAGTCTCAGGAAGAGTGTCCCTACATCCCCACCCTTCTTACATATTCTCTGCATCTGCATTATATTTTTGATACTTGCTTGAGTCTTTCTCATGACAATGTGTACACAACCCTCCCCTATATTTTCCTCTCCCACTTACAGTACTCTCTCTTTCCGTTGCACATGTGTGCATGTGCGCTTTTAATTTTAAAACTAAATTTCTCCGTATTGCTATGGTGCCTTTGTCATCATTTTCCAGTTATTTTTTAATCCACTAACATCTGTATAATTCCCCTTGAATCCATCAGCCTTACTCTGCAAAAGGTCACCAATAAATTCTACACTTCCAAGAACAATGAGAATTTCATATTTCATCTCCAACTTACTGCATTCAATATTTTTGACCACTTATTTTGCCTTAAAATAGTTAGTTTGTCCACTTGAATTCTGTGACACCATTCACTCTGCTTCCCCATTCCTCATTAGTATGCCATCTTTTTCCTTACTTTTTTTTTTCCTGTTAGTTAAATACTGATATTCTTTGGAGTCCTTATCTTAGCTCTTTCTTCTCTATAATCGCTCTCATAGTTTTTACTGGAAGCATTATGTTGCTGACTATAAATATACTACAGGAAATAAACTCCCCATCCAGATAATACCAAACTGGACCTCTGCCTTCTTTACCATTTTCACCCCATTGCAAATGTTTTCCCTCCCTGCTATAATAAAATCTCACAAACTGTGCTTATAAAAACAATTTTTTTTATTGTTCTGGAGGCTGGGCGTCCAAGCCAAAGGCACTGGCAGAGTCAGTGTCTGATGAGAGCCTGCTCCCATGTTGATGGTGCCTTCTCACTGTGTCCTCTCGTGCTGGAAGGGGTAAATGAGCTCCCTGGGGGCTCTATTTTAAGGGCAGTAATCACATTCATATGGGGCTCTGCTCTAAGACCTCATTATCCCCCAAAGGTCCCTCTTAATGCTGTCACCTTGGTGATTACAATTTTAATATATGAATTTTGGGGGCATAAACATTCAGTTCATTGCACGCCCCCCCCAAATTATTTTTTTCTCTTTCCGAAAATATCAGCACCATCAAATCCATCACCAGACCTAGATTTCTACTTTTCCTTTAACTTCTATTCTATACTTAAAAATGAAATCACGCCAATGTGGCTCCAATATTTTCTTGGCACCCTTGCCCCTTTTCTTTTCCTGTTTCCACTATGGTCCCTCAAAACCCTCATTATCTGTTACATCAACTTTGACAAAAGCTCCATTTTGCCAGCAAAAAAGTCTCCTTTGGGTACCAAATTGAATCCAAATTCCTTAATATTTCCCCTAAAGTTTTCATGAGAGATATCTGACTACAAACCCTTCCTGCCTGCTCCTTTACACTCTCATAAGCAGAAACCTCTTGTTGTTCTTAGGAAATATCATGCTGTCTCTTGATTCTTTGATATATTTATTCTTTACTCCTCTGATGGTAAACCATTTTTTCCCCATAAAAGGCTACTTCTCTCTTTTTAGTCACCTTCTCCCCACCAGCTTTGCTCAACTGTTGACCTCCAGGAAAATTTCTTGAATCCTAGGCTAAACCGACTCTTGCTTCGTGATTAAATAAAAGTAACAAGGTAATATCACGGTTTTTTTTTTTTCCTCAAGGGACTCAAAGTGCTTTACAAAAATAATCATATTTATCACCAAATATGTCTGTAGGAGAGAAGCAAATGTCATCACTGGCATTTGAAAACAGTATTTTTGTAGCTATAAAATCTGCCTTCCTCTCTCTAGAGTCCCTAAGTAGAATGATATGAATCCGGATTTTATAAGATTTCTCTAAAACAAAAAATGGACATTTCTATTTCTCAGAAAATACTCAAAAGACTATAATACCTTGAAGAATCTAGAAACATTCTGCTGTGTCAGCATTCTGTGGTCAAGAATTAGACTGTGGATCTGCAAGAGAAAAGCAAACTGCATAAGTCTATATGTTCTCCAACAACTTCAGCTGAGTGGGAGAGATGCACTCTATTGCCATTTAACTTAGAACAGCCATAAGAGAATCAGGATTCAAGATCAATTGACAATATTAGGAAAATAATTAATTTTACCAAATCTATTTTCCAGAAGATTTTAAAATCTTTGTTCATTAAAAATATTTTCACTAAAATATATTTGGTAACTACTAAACTGAGTTTTTTCACTGCAATCTATAATTACATTCCCTCCTATAAATGTGAAAATTTAAACATTTATAAAGAAGACTTCCATTTTCAGAGCTCATATGTAAAGAGTATACCAGTCATCACTCTACTCTTATGAAAAAAAAAAAAAAAGGCAAACTTACTAGTTCTACCTGGACCCATCAGAGGGCAAACCATTACACGGAAATCTGTACTGATATGCTCAGAGAGGAAACAGAAGTTTGCTTACCTGGAACAGATGCTGTTGGAACAATACACTGGTGAGAAAACTTAAATGGTAATTTTTAAATATTCCTTGAGACTGTATGGGGATTTTAGCTTGAGAATGAGAAATGCCTGGGGACAAAGTCAAGGTTAAAATTTTGACATACTGTATCCTAGTATGTTCTCCTAGTGGAGAGAAGAGAAAGATACCCAACTTCCTCAAGGGAAGGGAAGTGACTAACTAACCAAGCCTTCTCTCCAGGAAAAAAGACTGACAGATCATTATTTTAACTGGGAAAAGCATATTCCTCCCACCCCAACCCTCTTAGCCTTCTTTTGTTGCCTAAGGAGGAAAAGGAATAGTCAGTATGGGTCAGGGCACCAAAGAAATAGATTGAGAATGCTGACATCAAGGAGCAGAAGGAATGAATAAAATGAGCAGTAGCGTTGAAAAAAAACTTGTAATAGTCACAGGCCTGTTACACAGCTTCATTAAAATGATGAGATTTAATCAGGAGATTTTAGAGTGATTCCTCCCTCCCACAGTTTTCCACCATAACATTCCAGGATAATATCAAGGATTACAACTGAAGGATTACTCTCTATTTTTATTTATTTTTTTTATTTTTTTAGTTTTTTGAGACAGAGTCTCACCTTATTGCCCAGGCTGGAGTGAGTGCCGTGGCATCAGCCTAGCTCACAGCAACCTCAAACTCCAGGGCTCAAGCGATCCTACTGCGTCAGCCTCCCGAGTAGCTCGATGATAGGCATGCACCACCATACCCAGCTAATTTTTTCTATATATATTAGTTGGCCAATTAATTTCTTTCTATTTATAGTAGAGATGAGGTCTCACTCTTGCTCAGGCTGGTTTGGAACTCCTGACCTCAAGCAATCCACCCACCTCGCCTCAGCCTCCCAGAGTGCTAGGATTACAGGCGTGAGCCACTGTGCCCGGCCTGAAGGATTTGTCTCTAAAGAGGAGTATTTGAAGAAGTCCAAAGTCAATGTGAGACACAAAGACACCAGAGGAATTTGAAGCCTCTGGCACCTGTAAGTATAGCAAACTTCATACAGAGCCTGACTCTTGCCAGATTAAAATGGAATCTCACACTAAAGTTGTTTTTTTCCTAATAGGCAACATCAGTGGCTTTCAACAACAATGACAGATTACAAGACATGCTTAATGGCAAGGAAAACACATTCTGAAAAAGTATAGAAATTATCAAAACCAGACAAAGATATGACACAGATGTTGGAATTATCAGACATGTCATTTAAAATAACCAGTTAATATGTAAAGGTCTCTAATGGAAAAACTAGATAACATGCAAGAACAGTTAAGTAATATAAGCAGAGACATAAAAACTCTAAGAAAAAAGCAAAAGGAAATGCTGGAAAGAACAACACTGGAAAAGAAATAAAGAATATTTTCAATGAATCTATCAATAGACTTGATATGGTAGAGGAAAGAATCAGTGATATAGAAGATAGATCAATAGAAACTTCAGAAACTGAAATACAAAGAGAAAAGAGAAAGCTCAACAAACATCCAAGAATTGTGAGACGCTTTCCAAAGGTGTCATAAATAATAAGTGAAATGCAAGAGGAGAAAAGTGAGGGAATGGAGAAGAAATATTTGGATAAATAATGTCTGAGAATTTTCCAAAATTAATGACAAATACCAAACCACAGTTCCACAAAGCTAAGATAACAATAACAGGGCAATTTCAAAGAAACAAAACAAACAAAAATTATTTTGAATGTAAAAATTAAAAACCTGTGGAGAATAACAAAGACAAAAGATAGGTCATTAAGTATGAAATGTCTGGTTTCCTTAAGTAC
The DNA here is from genome assembly GCA_008750895.1 of Mirza zaza. Classification (NCBI taxonomy): domain Eukaryota; kingdom Metazoa; phylum Chordata; class Mammalia; order Primates; family Cheirogaleidae; genus Mirza; species Mirza zaza. Next base: position 52,768 of record VSMD01032167.1, on the reverse strand, counting down.
TAAGTTTGACAGTTGATATTTCTGACATTTCACTTTGACACTTCTTGTTTTATGTTTATTCTGAAGGTACACCCTCAGTCTTTCAAAGGCATATTTTGGCTTGTGATTATCTTTCAAATTTTTTAGAGCAATTTTTGTGAAACCATGAATAAGTCAAAAATTCATGTGATTTTCAAATAGGAGTTCTGTCTTGGAAACAATGCAGTGCAGAGAGCTTTAAATATCAAGGAAGTGCTTGGCAAGGATGTGGCTAATGAACAAACAGGACGTGGATGGCTTGAGAAGGTTTGTTCTGGTGATTTTAATCTAGAAAATTAGCCACATGGGTGACCTGAGACCGAGGTGGATAAAGATGAACTAAAAGCTGTAGTGGAAGCGAATCCGTCTCAACCTACGTATGAATTATCAGCTTTCAGCTCATCCTTATCCACCTCGGTCTCAGTTCGCCCAGGTGACTCATTTTTTTTTCAAGCATGTTATGGGGGTACAAATGTTAAGGTTACATATATTGCCCTTGCCTCCCCTCCCCCCTCAAGTCAGAGCTTCAAGCATGTCCATCCCCCAGACAGTGCACATCGCGCTTATTATGTGTATATATATATACCTGCCTCCTCCCCCCTCCCACCTGCCCAACACCTGATAAATGTTTTTTTTTTTTTTAACATTTTGGTTACATTTTATATCTTTGCCTATCCCCAACAGGGTTAGAGGTATGCCCCTCCCCCCACAATGCTCACCATACCCCTCAGATATGGGTCTACCCCCCTAACCCCCGAATCCCTGGAAAACACCACCACCATTTGAGCACCATAGTGTTAATCAGTCAGTACCAATTTGATGACGAATACATGTGGAGCCCATTTTTCTGATCTTGTGTCACTTCACTTTGGATAATGGGCTTAAGATTAATCCAGGATAATATGAGCGGTGCTAGCTCACTGACGTTTCTTAGAATTGAGTAATATTCCATTGTAAACATATGCCAAATTTTAATAATCCACTCATGCCAGGTGGCTAATTTTTAAGATTAAAATCTCCAGGACAGGTTGGGCACAGTGGCTCATACCTGTAACCCTTGCACTCTGGGAGACTGAAGCAGGAGGATTGCTTGAGCTCAGGAATTTGAGACCAGCCTGAGCAAGAGTAAGACTCCATCTCTACTAAGAGTAGAAAAATTAGCCTGGCATTCTGGAGGGTGCCTATAGTCCCAGCCACTCAGGTGACTGAGGCAGGAGGACCGTTTGAACCCAGGAGTTACAGGGTGCAGTGGGCTATAATGACACCACTGCACTTTACCCAGGGCAACAGAGCTAGACTTTGCCAAAAAAAAAAAAAAAAAAAAAAATCACCAGAATGGAACTTCTCAAACCATCAACATACGAGACACATAGTGAGAATGTCAACTGATTATATATGCATGTTAACGTGGCCACAAGGAGGGTTCTTAGTCATAGCTAGGACTAGTACAGTCAATTAAACTTTTAATTCCAAATGTTTTTACGGCAGACTTGCAAACACATACCTGTCATAAAATATAGTCTTGTAGATGGGTTTGTTTGCTCCTGCAGAAAGGTTTAAAACTTCTTTTTTTCCACGTTTTATTTAAATACTTTGCAAGGGTAGGGATACTAAATATGATTCCAAAGGTGGATTTTGTTGGATTGTAAAGATTTTTAAATACTCTTTAGCTTGTAAGCATATCAGCCATGCCCTACAGTCTTAACGCATGATCAGTGGAAATATTCTTTTATACTGCCAGAATGACTTCACAGGATTTTGAGTTTGTGGTGGCTACTTCATGACAAGACTATCCCTGTGGTGACATGGTTGCATCACTTCACATTTAACTCCTCTAATTTCTCTCATAATGATTTTTTGTTTACTGAATTATATTCCAGTTCTACTCTGCAGAAAGAGTAAATGCTGATCATGTGTAATTACAGGATTCTAGTCTGTGTGACAGGTCTGTATAAATTACTCCCAATTATGTTTTTGTTTTCCCTACCTAGATCTGCTTAGGTGCAAAGGATTTCTTGATTTACCAGACTTTAATTTTCCTGAAATGGAAAATTTCTAGTTCATATAATGATTATATTATTGAAAATAAACACATGTATATTCTAGTGGGTTTTTTCTTTTCTCTTTTTTTTTTTTTTTTCTGTTAGTGCAAATCATTCCTTCAGGAAGTAGTCATTTCTGGGCAAATCAAAAAGAATATTTTAGCTAGGTCTGCAAAGCAGAAAGCCAGCTATGATATTGACCCCTTTAAATGACACTATTATCTTACTAGTTTTATAAGTATGATATGATTTCTGTTTAAAAAAAGTTTTAATTTGTGATACTTTCACAATGACAAAGAAGTGCTTGATATGGAAAAAGACATGGTATTGTAATCATATGCACAGCCAAGAGCTAGAATAAGACACTTTCTAAATAAACTGTTCCACAGACCCCAGACACCTTTATCTAAGGCACATTTCTATGCTGCAGTAAAACTGATCCTCTAAGTAAAAATCAGATTTGTATTTTATATTTTTAAAGACTGATGATTAAATAAATATATAAGGAGCCTACATTATTTTAAAAAATGACCATGAGAAAACATACAAAATATAAGCAGAAAAGAGTATGCTGGCTACAAATAAAAGCCAGAAACAAAATGAAATGCTTCTCTTCTTAATAATTTTTATAGGAGCAGGCCCTCTATTTTCCTGACTGTTGGTCCAGTCAAACACAATTGGGAAATCTCTGTCTCTGATGAAATGTATTTCAACCACAAGAAATTTCAGTTACTGAGTCTTGGTGAGAATAACAATTATGTTTGCTTCATCAAAGGAAGTATCACAATGAAATCCAATGGTCCTTTTTTGTATCACTGTTCTTTCTGGTAAAAAGTAGTAACTATCAGCATAATTATATAACAGTATATAATCAAGCATCTTTTCTCTTAACGGAATTTCTTACATGCAGGGAAAACTAAAGGTTGAAATATAGACAGATAATACTGACTTTGCAGATTAGTTTTGAATATGAATTCTGTTTTCAATTAATCTTCCTCCAGTAGTACTCATAATCTTGTTTAGTAAAAATAGGTTGTATTCATGAGGGAGGCAGAGGAAAAATATCTTACTTGCCTTCCCAATTAAAATGAAAACTATTAAAAATCTTCCCTAATCTTGCTAGAAATTTAGCCACACACACATACACACACACACACACACAGCATGAAATACTACTCCACCATAAAAAAGAATGAAATCATGTCTTTTGTAGTAACACGGATGCAACGGGAGGACATTTTCTTTCTTTTTAATTTCAAAATATTAAGGGGGTACAAATGTTTTAGGTTACATGGATCACTTTTGTAATGCTTGAGTCCCGGTAATCCAAATAGTGTTCGTAGTACCCATTAGGTAGGTTTCTTCCCCATCCACTCCTCTCCCTCATTCCTAGTTGATTTCCACCGAGTTTTACTTCCCTCTGTACACCTGTGCTCATTGGTTAGTTCCAATTTAATAGTGAGTACATGTGGTGTTTGCTTTTCCATTCTTGAGATACTTAGGAGAATGGCATCTAGTTTAATCCAGATTGTTGCAAAAGGTATTAATTCATCTTTTTATGGCTGAGTAGTACTCCATGGTATACACATGCCCCATTTCATTAATCCACTCATGAATTTATGGGCATTTGGGTTGATTCCACATCTTTGCAATGATGAATTGTGCTATAACAAACATTTGAGTGCAGCTCTGTTTTTGATGAAAATTCTTCTTTTCCTTTGGATAAATGCCCAGGAATGGGATTGCTGGATCAAATGGTAGGTCTACTTTCACTTCTCTGAGGAATCTCCATGATGTTTTCTATAGAGGTTGTACTAATTTGCAGTCCCACCAACAGTGCATAAGTATTCATTTCTCTCTGCATCACATCAGCATTTATTGTTTTGGGCTTTTTAATAAAAAACATTCTGACCGGGATAAGGTGATATCCCATTGTGGCTTTGATTTGCATTTCCCTGATGATTAATGATGTTGAACATGTTCTTCATATGTTTGTTGGCCATTTGTCTATCATCTTTTGAAAAACGTATGTTCATATCCTTTGCCCACTTTTTGATGGTGTGGTTTGCTTTTTTTTCTTGCTGATTTGCTTGAGTTCTTTGTAAATTTTGGATATTAGACCTTTGTCAGATGTGTAGCTTGTGAATATTTTCTCCCTTTCTGCAGGTTGTCTATTTGTTCTGTTGATTGTTTCCTTAGCTGTGCAGAAACATTTTAGTTTAATCAAATCCAATTTATTTATTTTTGTTGTTGCCATGATTATCATTGGGGTTTTATTCATAAATACATTGCTTAGGCTGATATCAAGAAGAGTTGTTCCTACATTTTCTGCTAGAATTCTTGTGGCCATTTTCTTAAGTGAAATTACTCAAAAACAGAAAGTCAAATACTGAATGTTCTCTATCTTATAAGTGGAAGATAAATATTATAATGTATACACATGGGCATAGAGAATAGAATAATAGACATTGGAGACTTGGAAAGGTGGGAGGAAAGAAGGGTGGTAAGGCATGAGAAATTCCCTAATGACTACAATATATGTTATTTGAGTGATAGTTACACAAAAATCCCAGATGTCACCACTATGCAATATATCCATGGCAAAAAATCTGTACTTGTACGTCCTAATCTATAAGAATAAAAATAATTTAAAAATGTAATCTTTTTACCCTATGTAAGTTAAAAGTAGAATATAAAACTTCATTATATTTAACCTCAAGCAATTTGACTTATTAAACATTCTGCAAAATACTTTCATTTTGAGAAATGATGAAAAAATGTAAAAGCACATTTTTTTCTAAATTCTCTAAATTCATAGCTGAATTCACAAAAATTTAATGGAAATCCTTGGAAATCCTAGTTAAAAAGGGATAGCTAACAGAAGAGTGCTAGCATATTTTAAAACCACAGAGGACCTTAGGAAAATTTGCTTACAACTTTGCTCTAAAAACTCTTCTAGAAAGAAATATGAGCATAGAAAAGAGTGCAACATGAAAATAATTAAGAGATTTAATTAAATGCAGAAGATATAACACAGGAAATCAAGAAGAAGAACTATAAAATGTGGTAATAACTTATAAGTTTTTAGAATTGATAGCAAACATCAAATCTCACATAAAAAAGAAAGTAGGACTTCAATGTCAAGCTAAAATGTTGGCTTGCAATATACAGTTGATGATAGAAGACAGTGAGACACAGGGATCAGAGCAAGAGTGTTATTTACCAGCAAAAAGGTAAACATCAGGAGCTTAAATGTGGTTGCACCAATTCTCTGGTGCCTAAGTACCAGTTAGAAGAATTGCAGTCAGTGGGTGGAGTCACAGCTAAGGAATACATGGACAAAGGGCTCAAGACCTTTAGTTGCAAGAAATGAAAAGCAATTTTTCCTTCTTTGAGAACTGGATGTTACATTTAAATAATTCTGTAGTCATCTTGATCTGCTTATTTGCCTACATGACAAGCTTCAGAAATATCACAGTACAAGGAGACAGATAAGCCTTGCAGTTTGCAAGACTTCACATGTAAGATGTTTAGGGTCCATGGAGGATTGCCTCTTTCAACATGGGAAACCAATTGATTTAATTAAACAGATTTTTTGACAATAATATATTTTTTAATATGACAAAATAAAATAAACCCTGCAATCTAGTATTCTACATCCAGAAGAACGTCTTTCAAGAATAAGGATTAAATAAAGACATTTTCAAATCAATAAAATTCTAGATAGTTCACTGCTAACACAACTTTATTAGGTGACATTCCAAAACATGAAATCCAGGGATAAGAAGGAGGTTAACAAATATAAGAAATAATAGTAAGGAAGTGAACTGGTAAATTTTTGTGTAAATTCAAACAACGTTGACATAAAACAACAATAGTATATAATTTTGGAGGTAAAAAGGTGGAACAATAATTAAACAATAATATATAAGAAGAGGGGGTTGTATGGAGTTAAAATGTGAAAAGATCTAGAAATTTTGATAAATGTTAGACCTCTAAAATGTCTTTTAAATTTCAACATACCTTTCCAATGATGTAAAATAGTAGATATGAATGAAAGAGAGTATACAATCCAAAAATTTAAGAAAACACTACAAGAAAAATCATGACTACAGTAACAAAGATTTTGGGGGGAAAGAGAAAAATGAAGAGTTTATGTATGAAATCAAACTTGGGTTGATGTCAGCTTAAAATGGACTTTTATAACCATAAGATTTTCCATGTAAGGTCCAAGGTAACCACACATACACACACATCCATTATACAAGTTACATAAAAGAAATAAAAAATATCAATACAAACATTCAACAAAACACAAAGGAATACAGCAAAAGAAGAAAAGTCAAAGAAATAAGACTAACATAAAACAAGTATCAAAATTACAATAATAAATCCTTTTTATCAATAATTATTAATACTTTAAATGTAAATGAAATAAACTCCCCACTCAAAAGACATAGAGTGACTGAGTGGATTAAAAAAGCAGCAAGACTCAATGACATGTTGTCTATAAAAACTCACTTTAGCTATAAAGACAAAAGTGAATGGATGCAAATGAATGTGAATCATTGACCACAATGAAATGAAACTAGAAATCAGTAACAGAAGAAAAACTGGAAAATTCACAAATAATGTAGAAAATTAAACAATATACTATTTAAAAATCATTATGTAATAGAAGAACATAAAAGTGATATTTGAACATTCCTCGAGACAAATGAAAATCTTTGTGATTTCATTTTTCCATTCACATCCCTAAAAGTGAAAGGATGCAAATGGTAAACAAAAGAGAACAGGGTGGCTATACTTACAAAAGACAAAGTAGACTTTGTCAACAACTGTCACAAAAGACAAAGAACAACATTTTCTAATAATAAAAGAGTCAACTTACCAGGGTGACAGAACAATTTTAAATGTATATGCACTCAACATCAAAGTCTCTAAACACATAAAGAAAATATTGACCAACATAAATGGAGAAATAAACAACAATACCATAATAATATAAGATTTCAATATCGTACTTTCCATAATGGATAAAATATGTAGAAAGAATATCAATAAGGAAACAGAGGACTTGAATAACACTACAGACCAATAGACCTAACAGACATATACAGAACATGCTATCCAACAGCAGAAGAATACACATTCTTCTCAAATGCACATGAATCTTTTATTAGAATAGATGATATATGAGGTCACAAAACAAGTCTGAACAAATTTAAGAATACTGAAAACATACTAAACATATTTTTTCTGACCACAATGAAATAAAACTAGAAATCAGTAACAGAAGGAAAACTGGAAAATTCACAAATAATGTAGAAAATTAAATAATATACCATTTAAAAATCATTATGTAACAGAAGAACATAAAAGTGATATTTGAACATTCCTCGAGACAAATGCAAATGAAAATACGACACACCAAAACTTAAGAGATGCAGTAAAAGCAGTATTAAGGGGAAGCCTAATAACAATAAATACCTACATTAAAAAAAGAAAAGTGATCTCAAATAAAAAGCCTAACTTTACATCTCCAGAAACTAGAAGGGAAAACTTAGCCCAAAATTAGCAGAAAAAGAAAATAACAGATTAGAGCAAAACCAAACAAAATAGAAAATATAGGAAAAAGTTAATAAAACTAAGAGCTTGTTTTTTTAAAAGATAAATACGAAAAACTCTTTGCTAGATTCATTAGGAAAAATAGATTAAATAAAATCAAAATAAAAAATTATTACAAAGAATGCCACAGAAATATAAACTATCATAAAAAACTACTATGAACAATTATATTGCAACAAACTTGATAGTCCAGAAGAAATGGATACATTCTTAGAAACATATAACCTTAAGGCTCCCTAGAAAACTATTGAAACTACTGAAACTTCAGTAAGTTAGCAGGATACAAAAGCAATATGCAAAAATAGTTGCATTTCTATACACTAGCAACAAACAATCTGGAAAGGAGATTGGCAAAACAATTCCATTTATAATAGCACCAAAAAGAAATACCTAAAATAGGCTAAAGAGATAAAAGATGTATGCATTGAAAACTAAAAAACACTGATAAATAACAGGACACAAACAAAAGGAAAGACATCCCATGTTCATGAATTGAAAGACTTAATTTTTCCAAGATGTCCATAGTACCCAAAGCAATCTACAAATTCATTGATATTCCTATTAAAGACATAACAGGCAAACATTTTAAGAACCAAAAAATTATAAAATTTATATGGAATCATAAAAGACCCTGAATAACCAAAAAAATCTTCATAAAGAGCAAAGCTTAAGACAAGAGAATCGTGATTTCAAATTATCTTACTGTTTTAAATTTAAGATGGTGAACATCCTTTCAATGATTAGGGTAGGTATGAAATGGAAATAAAAATTTTATTACTTAAAGATCCTGAGGGAATTGAAAGTACACCCAGAGACCATGCACAAAAGTCAGGAGTTAGGTGGAGAGAGGAAGAAAGGCATCATGGCTCAATATCTTTATTGGGGCCCAAGGCAGTATCTAAATCAATTTCTCAGGAGAAGTTTCAACAGGTGGGTTTAAAGCAAGCAGGCACAAGTTCCAGTAGGTAACACTGTGACAAAGAAGTGGTTACTGTGATGTATCTACACAGTCCACATAAGATGTAGGAGTCAGAGGAGCCAGTAAATAGTTTGCATGTAGCTGTTCCATAGGAAAGGATCTGGGAGGAGATGTAGAACTACAAACTGTGTCAAGGGTTACTAAGCCTTGCTTCCAGTATGAGAAACTTAGATTTATTTTCAAAATAAATGCCAAAGCAACTTAAGCTATAGTAATCAAAATATATGGTACTGAAATAAAAATAGAAACATAAACCAATGGAACAGAGTAGAAAGCCCAGAAGGTAAATTCATGCATATATGATCAACTAATCTTCAACAACAGTGTAAAGAATACATGATGGACATTAAGTTTTATTCAAGAATGCTTTCTTCAATAAATAGTGCTGAAAAAACTGTATGTCACATGCAAAAAATAGATAAAATAAATTTGGCTCCTCATCTTATATCACACATAAAAATCAACTCAGAATATATTAAAGACTTAAATTTAATACCTTAAACTATAAAATTTTTAGAAGAAAACATAGGAGAAATCTTCATGACATTGGTCTTGTCAATGATTTCATGGATATAATGTGAAATGCATGGTACTTCATCCAACTAAAAAGTTCTGCCCAGCAAAAGAAAAAACAAACAGAGTGAAAAGGCAACCTACAGAATGAGAGAAAACATTTGCAAACCATGTATCTAATAAGTTAATATCTAAAAAATTGCAGGACATTCCTATAACTTAATAGAAAAAACAAAACAAAAACAAACAAACAAAAAAGCCCCTAATAACCTGATTTTCAATAGGCTAAAGACTTGAATAGAAATTTCCCCAAAGAAGACATACAGATAACTATCAGGTATATGAAAAAATACTCAATCTCACTAATATTAAGGAAAATTCAAATCAGAACCATCTGAGATATTACCTGACACCTGTTAAGACGGCTACTATAAAAAAAATTAAAAGACAAGCATTAGGGAGCATGTGAAAAATTGAAACCCTTGTATTCTGTCGGTAGAAATGCAAAATGGTGCAGCTGCTGTGGAAAACAATATGGAGTTTCCTCAAAAAAGGAAAAATTTAAAAATATAACTACTATGTGATCCACTTCTGGGTATGTATACAAAAGAATTGAAATCTCATGATCTTGAAGAGTTATTAGTATTCCAATGTCATTGAAGCATTACTCACAATTGGCAAGATGTGGTGACAACCCAAATGTCCATCAACAGATAAATGTATAAAGAAAATGAATATATATATATACACACACACACACACACACACACACACACACACACTTTTTAGCCTTAAAAGGAAGGAAATTCTGCAATATACAACAGCATGGAGAAACTGTGTGGACATTATGTTAGGTGAGATAAGCCTGTCACAGAAAGACAAAAACCACATGATTACACTTATTTTAAGAATGCAAAATAGTCAAACTTAAAGAATCAAGAATGGAATAGAGGTTTCCAGGGGCGGTGGAATGGGGGAAATAGGGAAATTAATGGACATTAAGTTTTATTCAAGCAAGAAGAATAATCTATAAAGATCAACTGTACAAAATTGTACCTACAGTATAATAATAATGTAAGTACTCTTAAAAATTTGTTAAAAGGCAGGATCTCATGTTAAGTGTTCATACCACAATAAAGTAAAATAAAATAGGAAGGAAGACAGGTAGATTAGAGTGAGGAGAAAGTGGAGTAGCAGGAACCTCATGCACTTCTCTTGAAAGTTTAAATTTGTAAAACCAACTTGAAAAAAAATTGTCACTATAGACTAAACCTAAAAACACAAATTTCCCATGACACAACAATTCCATTTCTAGGAATATACACAACATAAATGAGTACATATGTGTACCAAGAGAAAGGTAAAGGACTATTTATAGCAACAATATTTGTAATAACAAAAACTGGGGGGGGGGGTTAGAACTCCTGTATATCTGTCATAATGAAATGGATAAAGAGTGATGTATTTGTACAATGGTGTAGTATATAGCAATGAAAATTACTAAACTATAGCTGCAGGCAACAAAGTTATTTTGAAAAAAAGAAACAAAAAAAAATGATATATTTTGTATGGTCCCAATTTTATAAATTTGGTCAGATGCAATCCAAAGTGAAATATATTGTTTAGGAACATATATTGAATAATGAATCTATAAAGAAAAATGAAAAGAACAGTCACTGTTAGTGAAAAATAGGTTTGGAATTGGGAAAAGGTTTACAAGACAATCACCTAGGATTTTAACAATGTTCTATTTTTTGAACTGTGTTGTGTTTACAGAGCTGTTTGCATTCTCGTAATTTTCTCAGCTATTTATTTATGGATTTTCCATCTTCTATATGAATGATTATTCACAATTTTAAAAAAGCATAAATGAGTAGCATAATGGATTTTTAAAACAAATGGCAAAGAAAATACTGCATATCAAAACTTCTAGGATGCTGGTAAAGTGGTATATCATTGGAAATGTAGAACCTTAATACTTATATTAGGGCAAATAAAATATCAAAATTTCATGAGATAAGCATTCATTTTAGCTTTTTAGATAAAAGACATCACAATAAAATCAACAAAAGATGAAAGAGGAAAATATTAATGATAGAAATTGAAATCAATGAATGATGAAATATATAACAAATATACAACAAAGTGAAATTACAAACCCAAAAAATTGGATCACGGGAAAATAAAATAATTCTATAACAATTAAAGACTTTAATGCATAATTAAATATCTACTCACCAACCAATAAACAAACAACAAACAAAAACAAGTAAACAGAATTTGTATGATTGAAGTCTACCAAATATCAAAAGAATAAATAAATACAATCTAATACAATGTTAGATGAAATATGTAAGAGGATAAAACAAGAAAAAAAAGATGCTCCACATCACTGTTCAAAGCTATTATTTATTTACTAACAAACCCAAATAGAAACAGCATGGGACATTAAAGCACAATCTTACTCAATTTCTTAGATGCAAAAATTCCAAATAAGATATTAGCAAACCAAATCCTGAAATATAGATAATAAATTGACTATTATGAACCATTCATATCAGGCATGTAGAAACACTTTAACGTTAGAAAATATTTTATTAAAATCCATTCCATTTACAGATTAAATGAGAAACATATTATCACATAAACAGAAACATTCAATAAAATATATAAACTATGTTAAATTTGAAATATAGAAATAAATTTCCTTTATATGAGGCAAAAATGATACTATTTTTAATCTGATAAAATGCATGTACCATTTTAATAATCTAGGGATTGAGGGTAACTTCCTTAAGTTGATAAAGAATAACTATAAAAATCCTACAAGTAACATCATACTTAAAGTGAGAAATCAGAAATTTTTCAGCTAAGATCAAGGATAAGGAAAGGGTGTCCCTTCTTACCACCGCTTTTCAAAGTCATGCTGAAAATCCTAACTAATTTAAGAAAAGAAAAGAACATAAAACGTATACAGAATGGGAAGGAAGAAATAAAACCGTCTACTGTTCTCAGATGATATGATCATTGAAGTAGAAATTCTTCTAGGCTTTATAAAAAAATCTGGAGCTAATAAGCAATTATAGCAAGATTGTGTAATACAAAGATAATACACAAAAGTCAATCACTTTTCTATATACCAGCAATGAGTGAATAAAAGTCAAAATTTAAAACACAATACCATTTACATTACCACTCAAAAAAATAAAATACTTTCATACAAATCTAACAAAATATATGCAATGTGTATATGAGCAAAATCACAAAACTCTGATACAAGAAATCAAGAAGAACTAAATAAATGGAGAGGTATTACATGTACATTGGTAGGAAGACTCAACATTTCAAATGCCCGTTCTTCTCAAATTGATCTATAGATTCAATGCAATCTCAGTTGAAATCACAGCAAGTTATTTTGTGAATATTGACAAATTGCTTCTAAAGTGTATATTAATATGTACTTTTGTTCTGGCATTGGGAGAATAGAAATAAAGTTTACATAAGGTCAAAAGATCCAAAATAGACAATACGACATTGAAGGAGAAGAGCAACATTGGGGGACTGAGGACTACACAACTTCAAGATTCACTATAAAGCTAGAGGCATCACACTCCCACTCCTGATTTTAAAATGTATTATAAAGCTATTGGAATCAAAACACCAGAGTATTGGCATAAGAACAGATACATTGACCATTGGAACAAGATGTAGAACCCAGAAATGAACACAGATATTTAAAGTCAATTAATTTTTTACGAATATGCCAAGAACACATATAGGGGAAAGGACAGTCTCTTCAATAAATAGTGTTGGAAAACTGGATACCCATATGCAAAAAAACCTGAAATTGTACTCTTATCTCACACCATATATAGAAAGCTTCGCCACATTGTTCTGGGAAATGATTTCTTAGATAGGACTTCAAAACCACAATCAATAAATGCAAAAATAGACAAATGGGATTATATCAAACTAAAAATAGTTCGTATAAGTATCTCACAGTAAACAAGAAATTTCCTTCTGTCTTCTGCAAAGTTTACATTATTTGCATCTCTGCCCATCCCTGCATACATGCATCCACACACACACACACACATGCACACACACACACACTCTACCACATACAATTCTGGATTGTGGAATTTGATGGAAAACACAGAAGAGCAAGATAAAATACAATGCAGTGTACATCTATGTAAATGCAAAACAAATGTTTATAGGTCAAAATTTGCTTTTGTCTTTCCAAGTCATTTCAACCATCTTTGTCTTAACGTTGTTTTATTTCTCAATAATCACATAGAATGTTCCCAACAGGGCTTGGACATTCAATCATTTAACTTCACATTATAGCAGTGCTAAGGTAGAGCCTGACACCTATCTACAATTAAGTGGTGGAGAAAGATTAGTGTTCCTCAGATATTGGATAAAACTAGAACAGAACTCGTCTTTCCCTTTCAATTAACCAATAGAAATAAAATATTCGCTGAAGTTTAAGATACACTCTCAGTCTTAAAAAAGTGCTTCCTTATTACTGACAAATTAATAGTATAGAATATCTACATTACCTTTTTCAGTATATAAAGAGTAGTTAAAAATCTCCCTTGAAATGGAAGGAAGATTAAAGAAAATCAAGTTAATTATAATTTATTGCCTTTTAAAAATAACTTTACTCTAAAACTAAAGCACAATTTTCTGTATTTACTGGATAGAAAGTTGTAATATTTTAATTTTAGCTATCTAATAATATTTGATAATATTTTGAAAACACCTGTTGATTAGCTCAGGTTTAATTATTCTATGATTTCTATCCTATTAGGAGGATCATTTTTTTAAGCTCCAAAAATTCTTTAAGTCTACTGTAATTATTGATCAAAACCATAAATAAATCTTTACATTTTTGTTGTGTTGGAAACCACCATAACCATAGATTCTTAGAGAACTTTTCATGTTCTTCAATTTAAACACAGAAAAAGAGAAATTATATGATGTGTCCAACATAATACTGGTAGAAAATAAGTGACCTTTCACTTTCTTTTAAAGCAAAAACAATAGCAAGATTGTTTTTTAAGGTGCTTAAATTTTATAATGTGATGTTTTCATGTCATGGTCTTTGGGCCTTATTTTTAAGTAGAAAGATAATTGGATAGAAGAAATATTCAGGATTCAGTTTAGGTCTGTTATATATAAAATGTTAAGTTATCAAATAAGATCATATATTTTTAGGTAAGTTTACTTTTTTACCATGAGTATATGAAACAATCTACAAGGTCTGTATGGAAAGCATCCAGCCATGTAATATGAAAAATAGAGACCTTTATTGAGAAAGAAGATACAAGATACAAGAAGCATTGTACATAGGACAATGACGCCACAGTCCCCTTCAAAGTAGATTCCTAGGGGTCTCACACAGCTCTCCCAGCATGTCTTAACCTAACCTATACATGTTCAATATTCTCAGGTGTCCTGCTTGTTGTACACCTTCCAGAATGTGGATCACTTTCAACACATTCTTCACCATCTTTGAAGTGTTGTGCCACATCTTTCTTTGTGCTGCACTCATCGCATCATCCCGGGAAGCCTTCTGAATCATCTGAATAGTTTCCATGGAGGATTGTTTAAGCTTAACGCAAAATTTGATGCAAATCTGTTGCTCTACTCTCTCAGTCATTTTGGATGTGATAGCTACACAGTACACATGCTCACTCAATGGTGTCTAGCACGCCACTGGCTAGTACAGTGAAGTTGTTATTCACGCATGTGCATTACAGTACACTCACCTTGGCTGCCACATCACATCCATGTTGCAAAAATCGTTCTCATTATATTAACAACGGCTGGATACTTTCCTTACAGACCTTGTATTTCAATGGCACTATATATTTCCAAAATACTTGACATAATTTAACAGAATATTTTCTAAAATTTCAGTACATATATTAGTCCTTTTCCTTTAGTACATATATTTTCCTTTAGTACATATATTATCCTTTTCTATTTCCAAAATAAAATAAGGAAAAAAATTATAATAAGCAAGAACTGAAGTTTATCATCTTTCTGGGACATAAATAAACCATTAAGTCTCCAAAATAGTGCTTGTAGAGAAATAAAAAATTCATCCACATTCATGTTTGCATGAGATTCTTCTTAATTGACTATTACACTTATTAAGAACCTCAACATGAGATATACTAGTTATACCAAACCTGTGGTTTCAAAGGATACAATGGTTATTGTTTTCTCAATTGAAGTTGATATGTGGTTTAGGGAAATAGGAGGCTTCATTCACGAGATCACCCAGGGACCCAGTTTTCTTTCTGTGGATTTTGCCCTTGTCTACTCAGTTCAAGTTTGCACAATTCAGCCACTTTCAAGTTATAGTCCACATGAAGTTGGAGAGGCATTCAGTAGAAGCAATTAGGTTCCTTTTAAGGATGTTTTTCAGAAATTTGCATACTCACTTTCTCATTAGATAAAACTTAGTTGTCTTGTCATAACTAGTTGTAAAATAGCCTGGAGCATGTGGTCTCTAGCTGAGCTATGTATAAGTTAAAGCACAAGGGATTCTATTATTAAAATGATAAAAATAAAAATTGCAGAAAATTAACAATTCTTTTCACATGTGAACTCATTGCTAATGCTAAACATACCTGACTTGTTCTTTATTTTTTTGTTGTTGATTCATAAGGAACTTGAGGACATTCTTTTCTTCATATTCTCTAGTTTTGATTTCATATTACTTTAAAATTCTTTTTGTTTGAACTTCCTATACTTAGAGTTAGCAGAAAATTTAAATATGTATATTAATATATGTAGTGTATGTGTATGTATATATATGTTACAATTTTGACAACAGTGTAATAAACTATTCTTTTAAATATGCTAATATTTCTCATAAGTTTCCAATCCTTATAAAATTTTAAATTTTGAGACTTTTTAAAAGACTTTTAACATCATAGGTCAGTTTCAGTAAAAAATAGGGAAATTCACTTTGATGTATCATCATGTTATCCATTATAACAAAGTCTGGGGCTTGTGAAAGTAAACTGGTCTGCTGAGGGACTTCACATAGTGGGTAAGAATGAGGGGACAAAAGGAGATAAGGCTAAAAAGGTATGTAGAGCCTAATGGCTAAAGCCCCTGAATATCACCTTATACCTTCAAACTGCCATCATATAGTTTGGAGATCAGTAATCTCCAATATATTTTATTGTATATAACTTTCAATCAAGATCATTGGGCATATAACCCAAATCTACTTAATATATAATATTAATATATATGCATATACTGTTCTTCCAGTGTATTATATGCATTACAAAGCATATACTAAATAGAACTTAAAGATATAAAGAAAAAATAAACAGTACTTTATTCATTTCAAATCACTGTTAAAAAAAGATTTTTCCTCTCCATTATAAAGTTTATTTTTATATTCTGGATGTTCAGTTTTTATCAATCTTACTGATAACATGGAAGTCATAATGTAAGAAGTTATATTTCAAGGCACAATTATAATCAGAGTAAAGTTCAGCATTCATGTTCCCATATAAATCTCTATTTTATATGGTTTTATTGGTGGTGGTGAAAACGGTTCTTCCCTGGTAAATGTTGACGTCTGACAGTTTCATTTGTTTATCTCAGCTAAACTGGTTCCACACAGAGCAGGTTAAGAATCCACAACTGTTGGCCTTCCTAGTCACCAGCCCCTGCCACCTAGTGAAAGCAATCCCTAAAAGAGTCTGGCTTTTTCTTCTCTTGCTTCACAAACAACCGACTAATCTCAGAACTTCAAGCTTTCTTTTTTGTTGTTCTCTTTTTTTAAAAAATTTCAGAATATTATGAGAGTACAAAGGTTTTGGTTACATAAATTGCTTTTTTACCATTTGAGGCAAAGGGTGCTCATCCACCCGATAGTGTGCATTGTACCTATTAGGTGTGAATGTACCCACCCTCTTCTCTCCCCTCCTACCTGCTTGATGAGTGTTATTTCATATGTGCACATAAGTGCTGATGGATTAGTTCCAGTTTAATGGTGAGTACATGTGGTGTTTGTTTTTCCATTCTTGTGATACCTCACTTAGAAGAATGGTCTCCAGTTCCATCCAGGTTAATTCAAGAGATATTGGCTCACCATTTTTTTATGGCTGGGTAGTACTCCATGGTATACATATACCAGACCACATTTTACTAATCCACTCATGTATTGATGTGCACTTGGGTTGTTTCCACATCTTTGCAACTGTGAATTGTGCTGCTATAAACATTGCAGTACAGATGTCATTTTTATAAAATGCCTTTTTTTTCCTTTGGGTAAATGCCCAGTAGTGGGATTGCTGGATCAAATGGTAGTTCTATTTTCAGTTCTTTGAGGTATCTCCATAATACTTTCCATAGAGGTTGTACTAGTTTGCAGTCCTACCAATAGCATACGAGTGTTCCTATCTCACTGTATCCACACCAACATTTGTTGCTTGGGGACTTTTCGATAAAAGCCATTCTCACTGGAGTTAACTGATACATCATTGTGATTTTGATTTGCATTTCCCTGATCATTAAAGTCGTTGAGAATTTTTTCATGTTTGTTAGCCATTAATCTATCTTCTTTTGAAAAGTTTCTGTTCATGTCCTTTGCCCATATTTTAGTTGGGTTATTTGATTTTGTCTTGTTGAT
Organism: Mirza zaza; assembly: GCA_008750895.1. Taxonomy (NCBI): domain Eukaryota; kingdom Metazoa; phylum Chordata; class Mammalia; order Primates; family Cheirogaleidae; genus Mirza; species Mirza zaza. The sequence continues at coordinate 34,917 of VSMD01032167.1, read as the reverse complement.
TTGGTTGAGTTCTTTATAGATTCTAGTTATCAGCTCTTTATCAAATGTATAGCATGAAAATATTTTTCTCTCATTCTGTAGGTTGTCTATTCACTGTAATGATTTTTTCGTTGGCTGCACAGAAGCTTTTTAACTTATTCAAGCCCTATTTATTTATTTTTGTTGCTGTTGTGATTGCTTTGGGGGTCTTCTTCATAAATTCCTTGCCCAGGCTGATGTCTATAACAGATTTTAGCTTTTGTAAGAATTCCTAAGTATGGGTAAATATTTACTCTAATAGCCTGCGTCCCAGTGCAACTCTCTCTTGATGGACAAGAAACACAATTTGCATCTTTATCTCTTATATTTAAGTGGGGGTTATAATTCATTGACAATTTCAAAAGTATTTGGATTAATTAGTTGTCAGATCTAACCAAATATTTTGTTTTATTTTTCTTTTTGTTTTTGCCATGTGATATAGCTGGAAATTAGCTCTTGTAAGAAATAGATTTATTTATTATGCTTAAATTACTTAGCCATGTGCTCTGTGCTTACATTACTGGTATTATTTTATCTGTCAGTAACGGAAGTTAATTTAGTTAAAAAGTTTTTAAAAATCTACAATCCACTCTACCAGATGTGAATAAATTTTGAGGACATCACTGTTGTTTTTCCTATTGTGAAACTCCCACTTTTTTGTTAGTTTAACTTAATTACTTAATTATAGGTATGTTTCAAATAAGTAAAGAAACATTGAAATTTATATATTAAATATTATTACATCTTAGTTTTTTATTATCTTTAGTTATAAAATAAATATGAAGTAAAGTACTAACACTTTTGCCCACCATGTGGTGAATGCATGAACCATCCACAAGTTACATACAAACTTCTTTGGAAACCACTGTTCTAAGCAAAAGTTTCTGCCTGTTTATTAAGTATTTGCATGAAATTCTATCTGATTGAATATACTAATGTTAGAATCTTAATATAAGATACAATATTATACCAAAACTCTAACTTTTAAAGAGTAGATTGTATGTTGAACTTTTGTCTAACTCTCTCACTCTAATGAGTTAATCTCACACAGCTTTTACCTTAAATTTGGAATATCAAATCAAAATGTTACCTGAAATAAATTCCAAGATAATGAAAGCAAGTTATTAATACTGATAATGTATATGTTTAAATTAGCAATAAATGGCATCTCCTAAAGCAATACCTCTTGAAATTATGTGGCAGGTTTAATTTACACCACCTCCTGTAATCACTCAATAACACATGAGAAGGTGGCTTCTATAATTATAGCACAGATACATATAGAGCTCTCAAGGACTGATGACATTTTTTATCTATGTATTTGCTGAGCCTAGTTCCATAGAGGACTGGTGATGCAGTGAGTAGTTCTTAGGTAAGTTGCTGCTCCTTGGCTATATCAGCCTCTAATTAGCCATCAGAATACAGTGATTTTAGTCACTTCTGTCCTCATACATCTGTTCCAAGGGATGTCATGAATAGCAAATTGGAGACCTCAAACACCAATTTGGCACAGTTGTTTGGGTAACAAGCTTTCATTTTAAATAAGTAAATAAGTAAAGCGATCTTTACCTGGACAGAACAGAAATGAACTAATCTGCTCTGTGCCATATTTTCTTATTTCCAGACAGGATTCTATTATCGTTTAGTTATTTATCTTATGATTTTTGCTTATGGAATGATTGTATGCTTTATTTTGCCTCTAACTTTTCCACTTAGGGGAAAAATCATAGAAGAAATGTAGCAGACTTTATTAAGGTGTTGATTGAAGTCCAAAAGATGTAAATACGTCTGTATTCCTGCTCTAGAGAATAAGAAAATATGGTTCTGTCAGGTATTCTACTCACCACCAAATTAAAAATAATTTTTTCAAACCAGAAAGTTTCAAATCTCAGTTTCGTCCACAGATTTTCCTTTAAACAATTACATGGAAATTTGAAAAGCATAGTGGTGAAAAAAATTATAGACCAACTTTTTCTTTCTGATATATGAAATTCTCAAGATTCATATCTATATTGAGCACCACTTTAATATCATATCTTTTACTCTTTCAAACAAGTTATTGATTTTTCATGGTTTCATCTCTCAATGAAAGCCTAACATGAAAACTCGTTTGTTGACTTGAGCCTTGATGTAAAATTTAGTTTAACTCTTTTTCTAGTAATATGTTTGTCAGTGGCATAGCAATTTTCATGTCACTGAAACTAGTGGACCCTCTAAATGCTTTGCTCACTAGAGTATAAAATTTTTATTTTCATCTTGATTGTTCAAGTCAACAAATGTTAATTTTAAAATCAAACAAAAAATAACTGTGTCAAGCAAATGCATACATTTCACACAATTGAAACCTATTTCTCTTCTACCATGGCAGTTCTTTCACAATTTTTGAAGCTAAGACTTTAAAGCAGTTACAGGGAAAGAAACATTTCTAGGCTGTATTAAATAATGGTGCTGGGTGGGCATTTCCCACGAGTGCCACAAAACTCTGAGCTGGTGCCCTAGAAGATTACACATTTCTCTGTATTTTTATGCACCTAGTGGAAGTTCTAAAGTAATGCCTGGAATGAGGAAGAAGCAATTATTATCTGACATTTTAAAATATGCAATTCCCCTCATGTTAATTATAGCTCAGTCCCTGTAACTCAGATGACACTGTTAACTAAGGGGAAAAGGAACTCAAGGTGAAACAAATCAATTTCTGAAATAAGCTCAGTGGACCCAGATTTTATTAATTCACGAAACTCTAGGAACCTCTCTACAAGCATGATTATTTCATTAAAGGACACTTCATAAGGCGTAGGCATTTTGTCAATGTTTTCTAAAGTGTTTAGGTGAATGCCTTATGAATTTTTAAAAAGGTATTTTGTAAAATGACAAATTTCATTTGGTATGTAATTATTCTTTTATTTGTATTTTTATATTCAGTTTACCACTATAGAAGCATGAAAATTGGAAGTTAGCTACTAAAACAAAAAAGAGCATATTTGCACTCTCAATAAGTTTTAATTTTGTCAATTTTATATAATATGATGAAGTAAAGCTTTTCTTAAAGGACACCTGTTATTTCACTTTGCCAAAAAATCTTTTCATGTTATATATTGTCCCATAAAGAGGGTCTTGTTTTCTTTCTCTTTTCATTCCATTCTCAGAAACTTGTTATAGTAAAGAATCATTTTTTAAACTTGGAGTTCTAATAGTTATTGTTTGGACTACTGTTAGCACATTTTTGATTGGGCTACCAAAACTTAACAGTTGGCAACCCCACTCATTTCTAGCCAGTGGGAGCCATTAGCTTTAATAAGGCAGCCATCCTCACATCCTTGAATCAGATTGGCAATCAGCTTCCTAGTAATTGGATTAGTAGAATACTGTGAGTTTCCAGTTTCTATATTAATTTGCATATTCATACAAGTCCTGCTTCTCTCTGATTTATAACTCTCTTATGTATATTTACATGACAGTCTTTCAATTTACAAGTGAATAGCCATCCAAAAAAGAATTTGATTGATTTGAGCTAGCTCATATTTACTTGAATGTTTAAAATTTGTAAAGTTTAGACATATTGATAAATGTTATTTCTTATTTTCATGTATTTATGAAAATAAGACATATTTTGTATGCAAACACAACTCCTTATATATACTTTTAATTCTATGGTAAATCAGATCATTCTTCTGTAATCTAATTATTTTAATATATATACTCCATAAAATCATGTTTCTATATATTGCCTCTATATATTAAAGGCATGTTCTCGGATTTTATGTAATAAATTTTCAATCTATTGATTTAAAAAGCTTGCAATCCATTATTTAAAAATGGTAGTATCTACTATATTCCTCCACATGTGTCTACACTCTTCTGCCCTTTAACTTCCTAAGCTATTCTGAAGTGGCAGTTCTTTTAATAGCTGGTCAAAGATGCAGCTATAGTAAAATGAAGCATTCTAGAATGGGCATCACTTAACCTCTCTACAAGTTTCAAATTCTTCCTCAGAAAAATCAACACGATAAATTCTCACAGGTTATTGAGAGTATTAAATGAGTTAATGTATATGAAAATGTTATCTTTTATAAGAGTTATGTATTTGCTACATATTGCTACATAACAAATTATCTCAAAACTTAGTACTTTTAAGCAAAAAACATTTATTATCTCACACAATTTCTTAAAGTCAGGAACCTGGGGTCATCCTAACTATGTGATCATGGTTTAAGGTCTCTCCTGAGGTTGTAGTCAAGATGTTAGCCAAAGGTATTGACATCTGAAAGCTTGACTGTCCTGAAGAATTCACATCCAATCTCACTTGTTTGGCTGTTAGCTTCAGTTTGTCACTACATAGGTTTCTCCAAAGAATTGCTTATACTATGGCATGCTGCCCACAGTGAGTAACCTAGGACAGAGTGTAACTTCAAAGGCGACCAAACCTCCTTTTATGCTTTAGTCTTCAATTCACACATCACTTCTGCTTTATTCTATTCTTTAGAAGCTGGCTACTAAGTCTAGCCCAAATTTAATGGGAGGTGGTTATGCAAGAAAGTGAATGCTAGGAAGCCAGATCATTAGGAGCCATACTGGAGGCTGGCTAACGTACTGCTCTCTACTCTATTCATTTAACACAATGTCACAAGGTGACACAGATATAAAACTCTATTCTTGCCTTCCTGTACTTAGGGAATGTACTTAATTCTCCTAAGTATCTAAAGAATGGAAAAACAAATATCATATCTATTCGCTGTTAAATTGGAACTAACTGATGAGCACGCATGTGCACAGAGGGAAGTAAAACTAGGTAGAAATCAAGGGTGGAGGGAGGGGGAGGAAGAGGGGATCAGTGAAAACATACCTAATGCAAACAATGAACGCTATCTAGGGGATGAGCAAACTTTTAACCTTGACTCAAGCACTACAAAAGCAATCCATGTAACCAAAAACATTTATATCCCTATAACAATTTGAAATAAGAAAAAAAAATATTTAAAAAGAAAGTGAAGAGAAAAAAAAAATCAAATACATTTAATTACATATTTCTTATAAACATTATATATAATTATATAACATTAAATAAAATACATATATATTATAGTATTAATAGTATTAAATTAAATATAAAATATATATGTGAAAATAAATTTAATTAATGAAGCATTTAGTGTAAATTTATTAGTTGCTTATTGGGCACTACTTTCTTTCAAAGAAGTTAGAAACAGTCTGTTGGGAGTACTGGAGAACTTAAAGTAGATCTCAGATTGAAGTGATAACAAAGAGAAGAGCACTGGTAAGGAGGAAGAAGAGAAGAAAGAAGAAGAAGAAGGAAAAAAGGAAAACAACTATTGTTTACTATCACTTGCAATGTGCCAGATGTTTTACAATGGATTGATTCACTCTGTGATGCTCCATTTCACATATTAGGAAATTGAAGCTCATAGATACTGAAGAAATTCCCCAGCCTCAGAACTGAGATTTGATATCAAAGGTTAATTGACATGCAAGCCCATGTTCTAACCATTACTGTCTAACCATTACACTACAAAGAAATTCAAGCAGGGAGGTAACACACGAGATAAAAAAATCAAGTTGAAGAAATATGTACCATAAGTCTAAAAATAGAACCAATAAAGAGCATTTATCTGGTTATCTGTCTGAAGGTTGGAAGTGGTGTAGGAGGGAATGGGTGAAGGCAGATGCACAAGACAAGCTCATGGCATCTATCAGGATAAAGCTGGTACAGACACAGGTATTCAGATTACAATGTAGAAAAAAGTGGGATTGAGACAACATCAAGTTGTCACAGTGATAGCAGAGGAAGCTATGTGTAAACTGGAAAGGCCCATTTCCTGCCTTTCCTCACCACCAGCATTTTTCCTTTGCCCCACTACAGAGATCCCCAGTTTTTGAAATCTATTATACTTCCTAAGTAAATCTAAAAATACTTTACTGACATTATTTAAACTTAACATCACCTTTGAGAATTAAATCATTTTGCATTTTGCTGATGAGTAATGTGATCTGAGAAATTAATTTGCTTCTTCAAATAAATTGCATGACTACTGGTATTCATAACTCTATTTGATACACTCATTAAAAGTAGGCATTTTTGAAAAGTAATTTCAAATTTGTCATTTGTTTATCTGTTGAATAGACTCTAACGTGTTTTTTATCACACGTTTATAAGCCAGATATATTAAAGAGTTCTTCATGTATATTTAAAATTAAATTTGTATGCATATTGCTACATCTAGAAGGTTTATTTCTACATAATCCATGGATGATGAACAATAACTCATACTTGATGCAGAGATTGGAAAAGAGACAGGTTAAATAATATGCCAACTTATTAAAATATATTGAAACCAAAATAAATGAAAGAATGTTACACAAATTGAGCTTTTGGTGGGATTATATCATTCAGAATAAAAGGAGACCACATCTTCTTTTAAAGAGATAAGTTTTGATTTATGATACAAAGTAAGAAAAAAATCCACAAAATAAAATTATTTTCTGTGACACTAAAACTTTTAAACCTATTTTGAATCTTCTTATTCTAGATCTAAAAAGTTACCATTTGTTGCCCCTAGTAAAACCTTTCTTTAACAAATGCAGAAAATTATTATAGAATAATTCTATTATAAATTTTATAAATGAGGAAATATTTAACTCTTTGGATTCTTTGCAGTATCCAGAAAATGAGGGAGAGAGTGGGGAAGTTGGGTAGGGAGAGAAAGAGAGAGAGAGAGATTAAGTTAGCCTGGAAAAGACAGTTTTAAATAAAATTTCACTCATAATTGTAACTTTGCTTATTTATTTGTTAGTTTACTGATTTGCTGTCATTCCCTTACTGCTGAGCAGGAATGTAGAAACTAGAACAAGATAGCAATGGTTATAGAAAATAAAGGTATATATTTTTGCTCAACTGAGTAGCATAGTATAAATGTTGAAACCCTAGTGAAAGAATTTTTAAAGAATCCTAAAAAAAGTACTATAAGCAATGCATGATAAAATTTAATGCTGGAAGAAATTCTTCTAGAATGAAATAATACTGAATTTGTTTATCACATAGAATGAACTTAAAGTGATGTTGAGAAAATTTGGCTGGTTCGTTAGTCAGATAGGTGAAAAATAACATTTAAGTTGAGTACCATGGCATGTGCATAAACCTTTGACTGAAGCTAATGGCAGGTGGTTGAGAGCACCAGATCTTCCACTTCCACTACATAAGCAAATGATTGATGGGCCGATCACAATTTCTAGGCAAAGTGATTTTGATACCAGGTATGGCATTTCTGCAGCAACACTCATATCTAAAGGGTTTGTGTTTCTAGAAACATGATAATTTTTTATGGCTCAATATACCTAAAATTGCTTTGAAAAGTCTTAGTTTGACATCCTGTGAAACTAAGTCTGTATTCTCTAATTTCCAGTCTCTGTACGTGAGGACTGGGGGCAGGGAGTGCCTTCACCAATCTGACAAAAGCAAAGCACTCCTAAAATGTGTTTTTTAATTCTCTAATGTGTTTTTGCTAAAAAAAAATAAATAATTAATTTTTCTTGTGTTGTGTTCTCTCTTACCCACATACTTTTGTTATTAGAGTTTATTTTTTCTTAAGTTGTATGTTCGGTTGGATCATTTCACAGGAGCATTCCTAAAATGACTTGTTTTAGCATTCCTGAAATGAACTTGAAGAAGTGAACACACTTTTTATCAACACTATAAAACTTGATAGCATCTTTACAAAGTGTTTTAAAAAGCTTGTCTATACAGTTTTAGAAAGTCATGTTCTAAGCAAATTAGTTTAGTGAATATGAAAATTTCAGAAGTCAACATTAAATATATCATTGGACTTGATACTCTATGTAATTGATTATTAGCAATGAAACCAAATGCTTAATAATGCATGCTTATTTAAATCAGGCAAACTTGTATTTGAATTCTGGTTCTATCAATGGTAACTGTGTGATTTTGAGCAAGTCATTGACTTCTCTGGGTCCTAGCTTTTCCCATCTGTAAAATGAGGTCATTAATACTTTTTCCCTGGGTTGTGGACAAGAACCTTAAGAATTTCCTACAAAGCTTCTAAATCATATGCAAAATATCACAGTAGCCATACTTTTTAGTGTTCTAGAGCATTCTATGTCGTGAAAGATTTCCTATGAATATTCTAGAAGGCTCAGAAAATGAACGCTATTCTGGTGACAGGCACGCTACCCTGACTTCAGCATTATACAATTCATCCATGTAAAAAGAACAGTTGTACTCTTTAATATTTTGAAATAAAAATAATAAAGTAAATTAATTAATTAGTTAATATAAGGAAAATGTACCAACAACACAGAAGTTTTCTGGGATAAGGGCTTGGGGTTGGGCAAAAGAGAGAGTTCTTGATTAAATTCTCATATTAACTTCTCATAATTTTGGTTCTGCACTTCTAAAACATCTTGTAATTTATTTTCCCTATAAATTGTAAATTCCATAGATATCAGAGTGGAGCAAGAAGGCAAAGAATAAAAATTCAGAAAATAGATATAAAAATATTTTATTTTTCCAACTTCAGAAATTTATACTGGGCTAATCTGGCAGTAAAAATCTGGAGAGTGAATAAATAATTTCAGAGATGACACTGTAAAGTATAGTAAAAGCCAAAAAGTTTTAGAGTCATAGAAATCTGTGTTCATCACTTCCCAGCTGTATAACTTTTGGTAAGTTGCTTTATTTTTCTAACCCCCAGTTTCCACATCTGAAAATAGGAAGTATCCTTTCCATATGCAATGTACTTAGCATGCAAGAGGCACTCGGTACTTGGAAATCTAGTATGACACAGAAATAAAGGACCCATTAAAACTAAAATTAATGGAATTATGAAAGTATGGGTGCTAAGATTTCCTATAAAACACATGTTTTGATAAATCTATTGGAGAGATAGTAATTCAGATAATAATGTGTACTTATTAAATCCTAAAATATCCTCAATTAATCAAATTATTATGACTAGTTATAACTCTCATTTTACTAATATGACTTTTAAGAAAATATCAAGCAAAAATATGTTCATATGCACTATTTAAAAAAGTTGTTTAGAGTTTCATTTTGGTTATGTAAGATAATATCATATAAAGGAATTTATGTAAAAGCTATGCAGTCACATAGTTATTAGGTTTGTCTATCTACCTGTCTGTCTGTATGTATATATGGATGTACACATGTATTTATTTTTGTCTTTCTCTTCTTACACTAATTTAGCTGGAAATTTGAGTATAACAAATATTAACATTTGCTCATTTGCTTTTGCTTTATTTTTGTAAGTATTCATAATACTCATCAGTAATAGGCTATACACACACACACATATATACATATATATATTCTTAACTGGGTAAGCATACATCTGCTTACTGTATGAGCAGATATCTGAAAGTTTTTAGCCAATAAATAACATACAAACTAGTCGTTGAACCAAAATTTAAACATCGGTTAATTTCAGATGATTAAATTAATTGAATGCTACCTGAGAGTCAGTGATGTTTTGATAAAAACTACTTGATGACTACCACAAAAGCAAAAAAAAAAAAAAGTACAAAAATGGGTAAAATGGAAGTCCGTGTATATTTTATAAAAAGAAGACTCTAGATTGAAAACTTGGAAAACTGGGTTGAAATTCTGACTCTTACATTTACTAGCTATTCTACTTAGGACAAATTCATTAATTTTACTCTAAGAGCCTCACGTTCTATTAAAAGTGAATTAGTAATACCTGTCGTTGTCATTGAATTAGAGGTATGAGTACAAATTGGAACAATGTCTGTAAAACTATGTTGTATAATAGAAAATGTATTACAAACATGGGTCATTAAAATTATCATAAATTTAAAAGAGAATATAATCATTTCATGGTATTCTGGTTCGTAAGTCTTTCATGCATATAAAGGAGGTAAGACATCATTGTAAAAATAGAAAGAATAAGACTTGGAGTCTTAGGAAATAAGAAACAGTACATTTCGTGACTCTCCAGAATTGCAGGTAATGCTTCTCTGAAACCTGATGATGCATCCATGAATTTTGAGTTGTAATATTTTGCCTGTCTGAAAGTAGAATGAAAGTCAATAAAGTAGAACTCCTGTTCTTTGCTATTATTACTAGTTAAGTTTGTAATAAATGTTAACACTCACCTTAGAATGAGGAAGCAACCAGGCACCTTGATTTTTCATGAATAATGGTGATTATTAGGTTTCAGCCCACTGAAAAAATCATGGCATGAATGATTTACATTTGCTATTTTTATTTATTCATGTATGTTAGCCAAAAATAAGCATGGAGTCACAGTGAAAATAATGCAACATTTCTTCTTTAGCAGTCTAATCAAAACTCTGAATTCCTAAGATATACATATTAACTGACACAGATAACACTGTCTTTATATGACCAATCAATTATTTGAAATCACACTCCTGAAAGGTTCCTCATAGAATTCAAAGTGTTATCTTTAACCTTCCTGTTTTCATTGAAAGATTTATTTACATCTGTTATGGCAGACTTCTATGGGAGATGATATACAAAAAGAGTATAGATTTCTGCTATTTAATTAGCTGAACATTGATATTGATAGCTGTCATTGTTGTCTTCTGCTATTTAGATAAAAAATAGTTTTATTAAAAATAGTTTAATAAATAAGTTGGCCAATTTACCTTTTAAAAATGAGATGCTCACATTGGTAAGATTAAGGTAGAAAATTAAGGAGCATGATTCTGAAGAAAACACATTATAAGCATTATCTAGTTACTAATTAGACTCTAGTGGAACTCTCATCTGTAATGATTAATGTACTCTTAATAAAAGGGAAAAATGAGTCATCTTGCATATGAAAGAGATTTGGTTAACTTTGCAATTAATCTTTCTGTTTATTGGAGAAAATTGTTTACTGCAAATTTAACAAACATGGATGAATTATCCTAGATGCAAGTCAAAATATTTCAAGCTATGGCTTACCTGTGATTCTGCATTGATTCATTTGATCTAATATTTTCTTGATATGCTAGCCTCTTTATGCTCAATTACCACAGATATCTGGACCCTTATTATACATTACTAACATTATCAGAAAAAAATCCCATAAATATTGCTTCTTTTAACGAACTATATACACTTTAAAAACACAAGTAGTTTATTCCTTAACAAAATCATAACAAAAAACCCAAAATCAAAAATAACATATGCTGTAAACCTAAGACAAAGGGAATGAATAATGATGATGTTGAATGTGAAGACAACCATGATCAATGATTGATGGATTCATTGATAAAATTAGAGTAGTCACTCCTTCCAATATCATTTCATTCACTTGAATTAGTTTATAATTCAATTAATAATATATATTGCAACCTGAACAATAGCATTCTAGGGATACAAACCACCATTGAAATTAGTTATGAAAGAAAACTTTCTCTGAGTCATAATTAATAAGTTGTTTGTAAGGGATTCTTTCAACTGGGGGTTCTAACAATTATTAATAGTAAATATGCCCTAAGATGTTATCCTTCCTTGACACTGAGTACCATCCTCTGAATTACTCTCTTCAGGTATAAAATAGTTTTTAAGCAAAAATAGCATATTGTATTGAATCATGAGTATTTTCAAAATGTGTTCAAAATAACTTACTTCAGTAGAAAGCAATAACATAAATTAACAATATCAGGAATTAAAGACATATATCTGGATTATACTATGGTCTCAAGGATATTGATGTAACTCAAGAACAATTGTTTTTCCATTATAACGTGATGAAAACCTTTGTTCTTACAATAATAAATTCTGATGCTGGAGAGGTGACATTTTGTCAATAACATAATATTGGAGAGGTATAAACTTAGTTTATATCCTCTTATCTCTTCAATTATTTTTATCATATCCATGTTCACTGGATTCTATTATATAATTTCATCTAATGAGAAGAGCCTGAGTTACTATGAAAAAACATGTCTAAAGAGAAATAGTAAGTCATGGTAAAGCCACAAGTTGAATTTAGTATGGCTTGCATCTTATTTAGTATACAATTTGAGTAAATTTGTTGCTACATTTATTTGTACTTTCACTTATTTGATCCTTTAGTTATCTATTCAGCATTTAGTGAGTAATCACTTTATCTCATGTATATTTAATCACTGGGAATACAAATGTAAAGGACATAAAAGAACTTCACACAGACTTTACTTTCTAGCTAAGTACACTGTGATGGTTAATTTTATGTGTCAGATTGATTGGGCCAGAAGCTGCCCAGATATTTGGTCAAACATTATTCTGAGTTTCTGTCAGAGTGTTTTTGGAAGAAATTATCATTTAAATTGGTAGATTGAATAAAACAAATTCCCTTCCCTAATGAGAGTGGGCCTCACTCAATTAGTTGAAGGCCTGAATTGAACAAAAGGCTGAACTTCCTCTGGGTGAGAGAGAATGCATATTGACTGACGGCCTTCAGACTGGAACTATACCATCAACCTTGGTTCTCAAGCCTCTGGACTCAGACTGGCACTAAAGCATCAGTCCCCAGCATGCCAGCTCACCCTGAAGATCTTGGAACTTGTCAGCCTTCATAATCACATGAGCCAATTCCTTACTTTTTTAATATATATTTTTGTGTATCTATATATATATGTGCACACACACATGTGTGCATGTATCTGTGTGTGTGCATATGTGCATATCTCCTATTAGTTCTGTTTCTCTGAAGAAGCCTGCCTACTACATATACACTGCTTATCATTATGTTAAACATATTCTAACAGTTTAACAAATAGGTAAACAAATAGTGATGAGTGTCAAAATAGAATTAAATTAGATGGATATTCATCCTCATGTCTGCTGTCTACTACTTGTGGATATTTAGGGTTAACCATCAATAAATGCTACTAGGTTGACTACTTATTGATGGTATTTAATGATGAAGGTAAAGCTAGTTTCAAATAGATGGAATGTCATATTCAAAGGGTTGGAAATTGGAAAGAGTATGGTTTTGGTAAACTATGAGAAACTATATTTACCTGAAGCATGGAGGACACAAAATGAAGTGAAAAAAGATAAAGCTTAAATGTCTTATGTTACTATAAGACTAGTACTCCAACCATTTGACCGCTATAATTCAATAAATTATCAGGAATCAATCAAACCTGTAATCCTTCTTTTCAATATTTAGTGTCCAGAGAAAAAGGTTGCTGTCATACCCATAGTATTTGGAAATCAGTTGCTCAGCTTTTTTAAAAATTATAAATTCTGTTTTATTAGAATATATATTTTTTACAATACTATAGTATGAACACTTTGTGACAAATAACTGAGAGGAAATTGCTTAGTAAACTAAATTGAATTATAAATTAATCTACCATTTATTTCAAACTATATCCCAGGCAAGAAAATTTTAAAAATAACTTAAAAAGCAAACAAATAAACAACAATAATTTGTACCAAAATATTTGGTACATTACTCTCAATGTTTTGCGTGTTGCAAACAGAAGAAGTCCTCCTCTTCCAGCAAGTATACCAGTTGACACCTATACTGTAAAGTGAGTAGTCTGTAAAGAGGGTCCACTTACAGTCCTACTATTAATGTTATCAACCCTTGCAAAAACTAGGAGTGAATAAATCATTAACACAAACAGAGAGGGGAAAACCATTAGAAGAGATGTTCAACTGATAAAGTAAACTAGAAATGAAACTCTGAATTACAACACTTGAGGTAGAAATATCTGGAATAATAGCATTGAGAATGGCCTGAGGACCTCTGGAAGTGCCCCTGGAGTAGCAGTCAGAAACTTTCCTGCAGAAATTGTATAGCTCCTAATGCATTGCTGATGCAAATGAATAGAGCTCGGCAATTCTTTAATTCTCATGAAAGTGTATGTTTCTTCAGTACTGGTCAGAGAAACAGTATCCACAAACTTCTAGTATGGTATGGAATGATGTGAAATAGTAACAGTCTAAGACAAAATGAATCCTTTACTCACTTTGAAAAGTAATTCTAAGTTAAAAAAATTAACTGTCAGCAATCCTGACCCAAAATGTATACAGTAAAACTTTCTGGTTTAGGCAGTTATAACTAACTACAGGTTAAAAATAATGTTAAAAGACAGGGGTTCAGAAATTATTATCTGCTTAGGTTAATAGACTTCCAAGTTGAAAAATAAAAGTGTAAACTTGAGACATGACATTTTCAGTGGTTAAAGTATATAATAAGCAAGTTATTACTTGCTAAATTATTTTTGGTCCAAGAAAATATATTTATTTAATAATATAGTAGGCAGGTGTGCACCTACTACCAAGTAAAGAAATTAAATACAATTAAACCTCCTATTTATTCCTCCCAAATCTCATCTCCATTGTCTTTACTCAGAGGTAAACTTTAACCTGAATCTGGTATTTAAATTCTCATGCACATTTTTATATATTATCTTATATGTAATTATCTCTAAGCAGCATGTAATTTATTTTGCATTTATTACAATTATATTAAAGATATTATATGATGATTTTGGAATTCCTTTTTTAGTCAAGATTTTATAATTATCCACATTAATACAAGAGGCTCTTGTTCCTTTATTTTGGTGCCTGTATATTGCTCTATGTGTGAATAATACAACCTCTTGAATGGAAATTCAGACAGCTTTCAATTTTGCAATATTATAAACAACACCGTAATAAATATTCTTGTACCCCTCTTCCTGGACATATGTGGCCACTTCTAGAGGAATTATAATTGCTGAGGTATAATATATGTGCATCTTCCACTTCACTAGAGAGTGTAAAATTGCTCTCCAAAGGGGCATGCCAATTTAAAATCTGCCAGAAGTGAATTAGAGGTCCCTTTGCTCCATACCTTGCCATTAGTTATCGCTATTTTAAAGAAATTTTGACTAATTTAATATAAAACATGGAATTTTTGGTAATTATTACTTTAATTTGTACTTTTTAATTACGAATGAGTTTGAGTGGTGTTTTAATGATTATTGGCTTTGTGGATTTCCTCTTCTGTGATTTACCTAAATCGTTAAGATCAGCAAAACCTTTTAAAGAATATTTATTTGATTTTATTCAGAATTTATAAGTATATTTTAGAAGAAAGTTTTAAAAGTTTTTATTAATAATTGCTATTGTTTGTAAGGTTGCTCTAAAATACTGATGCCTGGTTCTCATCCCCAGGCATTCTGATTGAGTTCTTATGCAGTGTGCCTTAGGCACTCGGGTTTTTATAAATACCTCAGGTGATTCTAAGTGCAGCAACATTTGGGAACCTTTGGATTAAGTTTATCCTGGATTGTTATTATCCATGAATAAACAAATCAAGTGACACTCTATTTTTCACCTTAACAGGAGGGGTGGGAATTGCATGTACAAAGGAACGGAAATCATTCAACTGGCAAATGAAGGTGAAGTACTTTATTTATTTGATAAAATATCCTGCCACCTTTGGATAGATAAAGAATTTTCTCTGATAATACTGAGGGACATTAGTTTTGTTTTCTGGTTAAGAAGAAATGTTCAAGGAAGGAGAGAAAGACAATCTTGCCCAGCTGTTATTGTAAGTACATCGAATATTAGAGTCAAGTAATCACATGAATAAATTTCAATCTGGTCTTAACCGTAGACCTTCTATAAGGAAAGTATTTCTGATAAATGGAATTTCCTTCATGCAACCTGACAGAATAAACATGAACTGAAACTATTACTGGTGACTGGCACTGCTAAGCAAAAATGCCCAAAGCACAAGTCTTCAAAGAAGTTCTAGAGAAGAATAAAAATCCAAGTGAGAATGACAATAGATATTCTAGAAGGACCTAAGAGATCATTACTACCATGCACCTTCACCTTCACCCTCCCAGTTTGTGTCCATGGCAGCAGGCTGCCTCCTAGGCCTCTTGGAGGTTATTGTTTATTTACTATAGAATAGGAAAAAAAAAAGAAAAAAATTAGTTAAGCTGGAAAATAAATGAAAAATACTGTCCCTATTTTGTATCTTTGATCAGTTAGTTTTGTCCCTAAATTCGCGATTGTACAATATTTTCTGACAATTAGAATGAGGCTATGCATTTGGGACAAGAATACCACAAAGATGATACTGTGCTCTTCTCAGTGAGTCATGTCAAATTCGTGATGTCAATAAGCTTAATGAGGAACATAGTTGCAAAAAACCCCACAGTTTAAAGGAATAGGTTGAAACTCTTGAAATGTGTGAAAGAAGAAATTAATTCTGTACCATATGAAAATACAAAGATTATGACTGATGTAATGCTGATATCTCCACGATGCATATGATAATGAACAGTATAATATCACCCTACCCATAACCAGTATAATAATCAAAAGCAGTGTCACTTAACATAAAAGAAACAAAAAAAATTTCTTATTTTTGTGGATTTGCAACTAAGCCTAAAAATGGACATCTCTTGTGTGAGAAAATTCCTAGCATCAATTATATGGAACTATCATTCTTGAAGCAACACTTTAAATCCATCATGTAAATTATAAAGGAAATCCACATATTTTACAACCTAAGAGAGAATTCTTGGCTGGGAATAGTATAACAAAAGGTACAAACAAGCAAGTAGATTGCTTAAAGCTAAAATTTAGATCTGTTTCAGAATTACATTGAAAGGTGAAGTTCATATACTTTGAGAAATTTAGTGATATTCTGTATTGTAGTGAAAGTGAACAGACTCTAGGTCAAAACTCACAGACACATTAATAAGTGATACTTTCAAATGTCATATTTCTTCATGCTGAAATGCATATTTAATTAGAGACTGAGACCAACTTATTTTCTTCACCTCCATTTTCTTGTTCTCTTCCTTCTTTACTTTTTCATCCTCTTAATTATTTACTCATAGGTAAATTATTTAGCAATTTCATTTCACTTTTAAAATTCTCATTCTATCTCTGTATTCAGTTTCAAATTTTTCCTAGCAGGTAAAAGTTTTATGAGTACATTACTTATCATTATAATTAACGTAAAATGATTGTGTTTCTTCTAATGGGAAAGTAACTTCAAGTAGCTTAAAATATAAATACTATGTAATTTTACTCAGTGGACAATGATACATTATAAAAATTTCTTCTTGGTACAAGTACCCTTTCAACAGCTGCAAAATCATCACTCATAATTTTGACTGTCCTTCATAGACTGTGTGCATTAGCATAAACTGGACATAATACAAAACAATTTGAGAAACATTTTTTGCAAAAACCAATAAATGCAAAAAAGTATTTTAGTGATAAAAAATGACACACAAAAGTACACTAGAAGAGTTCTGAAACAAAAAATAGAAAGCACTCACAAAGAATAACTTCATTCCAAGAAGACTATGAATATTTTGATCTTATAAATTATAAATTTGCATAGCAACTTTGGGTATAAAAATAATTATAAAATTCCAAAAAATGTTTCTAGTGAAACAAATGCTGATGAAAGAAAAATGTGAGAGAGGAGTAGAGATGAGAGAAATTTTCTTTATCTCAATACTAAAGAGGGGTAATTTATTTACATAGAGAGCCTGCTGAGCACTCTTTTAGATCTTAAGGATCTAGAAGTAAACTAAAGTCCCTGATCTTACATTGACAGTCAACAAATAATAATAAAACAAATATATATCTAATAAGAATTTGTAGAAAATTAAAGTATGCAGATGAGAGTGGGATGGCTACTTTAGATAACCTGGGAAGTTCACCATAAATATTTGACATTTAATGTGAAATACAGAATAGCCAAGTTTACTAGTTTAAGCAGCAGGTTTCTTTTTTTCCTTGGTATGTTCTTTTCTGCTGGTTTCTTTTCAGCTGTTGGTTTTATCTGAAGTTCTTCACAACCTTCATTCCCACCACAGATCTCTAATTTTCAAGGACAGCAGGCTTTTTCCTCCTTGGGTTTTTATTTGTTACACAGACCACATCCGGGAGCATATCATTACGGCATTTAATTTTCATGTTCTTCGGTCTTCCTTTTTTCTGGAACAGTTCCTTTAATTTTACTCCATCTTTCATACCTTTGACTTTTTTTTTTTTTGAAAAATGTAGTAATTTTTGATTAAAATGCTACATAAATGACACCACAATATTTTGTTGTATCACATTTGTTGCTTATTGATGGTGTTAAATTCTATCAGCTGGTTAAAATTGTGTCAAAGTTTTCCACTGCCTTGGAGATTTGAGAAAATGGTTAAATCTATTGGTGTCCTTGTGAGCCAAGTTTATCAGTAAGAAAAAAGAAAAAAAAAATATATATATATAATCTGAAAAGGCAAAGAAGTACCTTTTCTTTAACTCGTCTTCTGAAAGGCACTAGATGTTAAGGCATCCTAGTAGCAATGAGCACATCTATCATCAAAATCTTGGTCTTTATTTTCCTTTCTCTATGATAAGACATGAAGACTTCCTTGGAGCTGTTTCCAGGGTTGAAAGAGATGAAAGAAAAGCCATAAATATCTTATGCTAGTAAGTTTTAAAGTGCTCCAAAAAATAATAAGAGCATGCAATAAGGATACATAAATTATCTTGAAAAAGTCCTACTTTAACAATTTGAGCTTCAAAATATGCAAATGCAATGCTGGATTATAAAACATTGAACAAAATAGGAATCCCTGAGTTCATAATGGTAATACATAGATAAATATAATAAGAAAGAGGGAAATCTTTCTTCTTAAAGAATACTGAAACACACATGTACAAGAACACATATACATGCATGTATATATTTACACATAACCATATATATACACATATATATAATAGGACGTAAGACAAATTCTGGATTCACAGAAGAATCAGAAAATACAATTAATTCTAGAGGTGGGAGAAAGTTTAATGAGTAACAAAATATCTAAACAGTCTTGAAGAATCATACTTATTATATCATTCCCACTAGAAGATGTTCCAATAGGCATCCAAATTCCTTAATTGCTACCTGTTGCTTCTGTCTTCTACTCAGATCACTTCTCTGTATTGGACCCATTGGACACTTAAGTAGGTGTAAAGCCAGAAGCCATCTAACATAAAATCTTTTGCTACTTCTGCTTCCCATCTTCTTTCTTCCTATTCTCTCTTCTCTCCCTGCCTCCTATTCCAGTTGCCCCTTCTCTACTTCTTCCTCTCTTCTCTTTCTCATCCCCTCCCCTCTGTGTTATATAACTTGAACATCTTTCTAGAAAAAACATTATGTCTGCTTTCTATTCTTGGGGGCAGGTGCATTGCTTTATTTGTCATTGGGTCCAGGACCTAGAATAGTATCTTCTCTGCAATGTAAATAAACACAATCACACCCACTAATTGGTGGAAGATTCAATGAAGGACCTTCAAGATTGTGAAAAATATAATTAAGTATGTTATGAGATATAAAATCTAAATAAGCCTTCTAAATCAGACTTTTTTGAGAGTGAATCTGATTAGATATAGCTTTATACTTCTCAATTCTCTCTCTCTCTCTCTCTCTCTGTCTATACACACACACACACACACACACACACAACTTGTATGTACAGTCAACCCTTGAGAAATATGGGAGTTAGGAGTGCTGACCCCCCTACAATAAAAAAATCCATTTATAACTTAACTACTAATAGCATGCTGTTGATTATAAGGCTTACTGATAACATAAATAGTCAATTAATACATATGGTACGTTATATATATTAATATAGTATATTAAAATAAGGTAAAATAAAGAAAATGTTATTGAGAAAATCATTAAGAAAAGGAAATGTATTCACTATTCACTAAGTGGAAGTGGATCATCTTAAAGGTCTTTATCCTTGTCCTCGTCTCCATGTTCAAGAGGCTGAGCAGGAGTAGGAAGTGAAGGGGTTGGTCTTGCTCTCTCACAGGTGGCAGAAGTGGAAGAAAATCCACACACAAGTGAATCCATGCAGTTTAAACCCATGTTGTTCAAGGGTCAACTGATTTATATATTTATACAAATATATAATTTAGGCACATAACTAACACCATTATTAACCTTAGGAACATTACCTTGCATGTCTGGCCTTTAGTATCCTTCTCTGTAAAAGGAATACTATCTTCTTTCTGTTGTTCATATTGGGTAATATCTACTATTCTGTTTCCAAGTTCTCTGACTCTCTTCTCTGTCCATGCTAGTCTGCTGTTTAGCCCATCCATTGAGTTACCCATTTCCATGATTATATTTTTCACTTTTATAATGTACATTTGTCCATCCTTTATATTTTTTATTTTTTTATTGAGACACTAATTTTTGTTTCAAGTAGGTTTATAAAAGTTCATCAAAGCATTTTAACCACTTCGGTACCAGGGTCTACTATAGTCAATAGCCACAGATGAATGCACACAGCGACTTTAGCCAGAAGCTGTGATATGACTTTTCTAATTTTTCATTTATCAAAATAAAATTGTGAACATTTAAAAATAACGTAATGAAAACATATATGTATATGTTACCTATTCTGATTTACATTACAAGTAAAGCTGTCTGTAAAGTAAAACTAGCTTTCAGTGCTTTCAAGCTTTCCTCATCACACAAGAGCAAAACGGATTCGTCGTCAATGCACAGCACAAACTATGGTGAGGACTATGAGTGCCGGCTGTGGGCAAGGTTTCACGGCCAGTGAGCACCCTACCAAAGTGGTTAAAGATTTTAAATATTTGTGAAATAATTCTAAGATTTCTGTCATTTTCTTAGAATCTGATGGTTGCTTATATTTTATTAAAATGGTGATTTATGATTTTCCTGGTTCTTGGTATGATGAGGGACTTTTGATGGGAACCTGGACATTTAAAGTGTTATGCGATATGACTCTGGATCTTATTTAAACCTTTTTCTGTTTTTGTTTTTCAACTAGCATTCTCTGCAGAAGGTGGGGGTAAAAGTCCAGATTCCCCACTTGATCTCCATTGAGACCTGTGAGGAGGGTCTCCTTGTTACGGCTTGGTGGTAGTGAGAGTTGCAGCTCTTCTGTAGATTCTTTTGATATCACTTTGGCTGGAGGAGGCAAAAGTGCCACTTTACTCTTCCTTTTGTGACCTCCACTGACATCAACTGGAGGACACACTCATTACTGCTGTGTAGTGGAGAAAGTCCTTTTTTTCTATTTGGTCTCCTTTGATACACCCTAGCACAGAGAAAGGGGGGCTTCTTGCCACCTCTAAGTGTAGTGGATGTCTTGTCTCCCCACTGGTCTCTACCAACACTGCAGGGGGGAAGGAGAAAGCAGTGGGTGTCTTGACTACCTCACACATGGGAAAAAAGTCTCAGGCTCCCACTTGGCCTTTCTGATACAATGCTGATGAGCAAGCTGAGGTGCCATAGAATAGCCTAACAAACGTGGAAGTCTAGGCTCACTACTTGACCATTGCTGGCATGAATGGGAGCTGGACTGCTGTCTTTTCTGTGGTGTTTGCATGGAATAGAAGGGTTAGTGTCTAGAAGTTTTCTGTCTTGCTAATCTTCCCTTTTCCTTATTTGGGGGATTTTTTCCCCTCACCTATTGTTTCTGGGTTTCTGTTTTCTTTAGCTCCAAATCTGGCATATATTTGGTGAAAAGAAAACCTATAGCACTCACCACTGTGCCATTTCTTGGGTCCTGAGGTCCCTAGCCAATCTGTCTTTTCTTAACCTTTCAGAGTTCCCTTACATTTGTTTGCTTTAATATAATGTCCATGGTTTTTAGTTGTACTTAGTAGAAGGAATAGGAAATATTGCACATATTCCATCTCCCTAGAAGCAGAAGGTAGATGGAACTCATGTTATTTTAGACCGTATCTTTTTAAATACTTGCATATGAAATAAACAGTAAATCTCTGAATGGCAAAAAAATCAAAGGAAGAAAAAACACAATTTTTTTGGTCATTCCCAACTTCATCATTAAAAATTTTGAAGATTCCAATAAGGCAAATTATATATTCACTTAAGTGGTTAACTATAAAATGTAATAACTCACAATATGCCAAAAGCAACACAGGAACAAGAGTCCCATTTTCCATCGCTTTTGTACAAATTCTATCCTTGCCTCTGTTTTCTAAAATATAAATAAAAATTGTCAACTTCATATATGAAAAGAAATGTAGGTGGAAGGGTCAATTCCTTTATAAAAATGTTAGTTAAGTCTTGTTTCTTTCTAAATTTTAATAAGTATGAATATAAATTATAAAATTTTATTTCAACAACCCACTAAATCTTGTGGTACCCCCCGTTGGGTGTGAACCCCTCCTTTGAAGACCATTGTTTCATTTGGATGAAGACCAGGTTCACATCAGGTGAATGAAGAGTTAAATAAAGAAAATCTTAGATGGGAGACATTACATAGGGGAAATGCTGTCAACTGTTTGGGGGGTTTAGTGAGGAAGTGAGAGAAATTCTAGTGATGGACATTTTTAGTTTGCACTGCAGAGCAAAGCAGATAGAACACTGCTCAATAACCTGACAGAAGCTGAGAAGAGCAAAGAGCAATTTTCACACCTCTTTCTGATAAGGCAGTGGGTTAATTAAAGGCAATCAATTTTGTGACAAATAAAAAAAGAATTGCAAAGATTGTTTTAACACGAGAGCTTTTCAGTAGTGTATAGGCCTTGTCAGTTGAAGAAAATGTAGAAAGCAGGGGAGTCTCCCTGCTGGATTTTATGGAGGTGGGAGGAATAACTGATAAACTTGCTGTTACCTTGAGTAAGACACTCTCATTTTTTTTTAATGGTTTTGGCCATAGTTTCTTCAGCTCCAAAATAAAAGCCTCTTGTAATATAATTATCCCCTAGTGTCTATTTCTTTTGTGTACCTAGAATCAAAGAAAGTTTTTGAGTATTCTCAATATTTGAAATATTAAAATGCTCTTTATGTTTTACCCAGGTAATTTTCTTGGCCAATAAATCCTGTAAAATGGTTATGAGGCTATAGCAAAAATGCCTGGATTTGAAAAATAATAGCATGAAGTCTTATGTTTATGTATCATCTTTCATTTCTGAGTCTCAAATGATTTAAATATACCTCATTAATCACCAAAGCATTCTTGGAGGTATGTAGATGGGTGTTTTTAACATTATTATCAACAATTAAATAATACCATAGAGAGCAATCTTATCTTTTACAACATAAAGAAAGTATATTTTTTTACCTTCAAAAGGCTCATAATGAATAAAAGAGAAAGACATTCAAGTATAAATATACCTCCAAAAACACTGTCAAATATCAGTGGGATAATTATACAAAATGAATTTGAGATTCATAGTGAAGAAACTACTCTCTTTAGAATATATCGCATTTTTGTGAAAACAGCATCAGTAGTTTCAGGCCTCTGGGATATGATTAAGTGCATTAAAACAGTAATTTAATTTATTATTGATTCAAGTGTACTTCCCATTTCTCAAAGGATCTATTTCTAAAAAGTTTGTATAAATTAAATTTTTATTAAAGAAAACAAGAATGAAGAGATGTTAGCTGAATTATCCTTTTAAAAGATAAGTGCTATGAATCATTTATCTGTTTTATTTAATTGTATTTAATATTCTGAATTTATACAGAAGATTTTTACATATTTGGAATTCTTGAAATTGAGGCTTTATCTGTATTTTAATGGCATGGAAGTGAAATTCAATTTTCAGAAATATTCTAATATATTCCTAAGGAACAGTTTTTGTATAGGAAGACTTTTCATTAGGAATACATTATTCTTAGTAAAACTGGTAAGAAAATCTGTCTCTTCAATAAATTTAAATACTAGAAATTTCTCAGGACATTAAGTAAAAGCATATTCTTGGTTTTGATATGAAATCTATTGTTACAAATGAAAGTGTTATATAAATGATGTATTGACCATAGCTCATCTTTTTGTACTTTATAAAGAAAAAGTTAAATCTAAAAAATTATATTGCCATAACAGAGTAAGGAAATTTTCCATTAATATAGAATTTTTTAAAAATTGGTTTATATAAATATATAGTGAACATAATTATCTCTATTTACATGGATCTGAAAATGATTCATATATAATGCTTATAATAATAAATTGTTGAAAAATAGTATTTTGGAAATTTAAAATGTTAAGAATTCAGAAAATGTAACATTTCAGGCTGCAGGTAAAAATCTTCAAAACAGTGACATGCAATATTAAATGTTACTAAGAAGTCCAAATGTAGGATGTAATGCCATTAGTTGTATAAAGAGTCATTTATTACTCAATTGCCTCAGAAAAGCCAAAGGATTTTTGAAAAAAAATCTATACTAAATATGACTCTATTTTTCACTACAATATTTCACAAAGATTTAGCTCATAAAATGTACTTTACATAAAAATGAACTTGCCATTTTACAATGTAGAATAATTATGTGACCATTTCTTTTTTGAAACAATCTTTCATTTTGTGTTGTATATGTGTGCAAGTTAGCACAAAAATCTTACATAAAGTAAACAAGAATAATATTTTAAGATAGAGTATGCTAAATGAGAGCGTCTATAAAAATATTGTACCTTTTCATTAAAAGTAGCAAGCCACTCGTACTTTTTGTGTTTTCTCCTCCAAAATAGAAATCCATTGTTCATTTCAACTTAATAGACATGTTCAGAGTAATCAGTTTTAAGACTTTTAAAGGTGGTTGAGAACCTGCATGTATGCTTAGAACCGCATAACATCTTTCCTCCTGTAACTCCAATTATTTTTCTCTTCTATCCTATATAACAATAATAATAATTAAGCATATTTTAATAATGCATGAATATTCTTTACAATTTTATACCCATAAAACTGTACTAATATACTACACACAAAAATTAGACATCCAAATTGATAAGACAAAATAAGAAAAAAATACATCTTCTAATAGTTTTTTCTGTACCTCTGGGAGTAGACATTGCATTTTGAATATCACTTCTCTAAGGCATAAAAAGTTTTCTATGTTTAATCCAAGAAAATCCTGATTCACATTGAATTAATAAAGTGCTATTTCAAGTGGCCTTTAGATGCTTCAGTTTCCCATGCAGTTGGTAACACAGATGTCTACCAATTCTGCGTTTTTTTTCTTTTCTCCCTCTCAGAAGGCTCCATGCTACTATCTACCAACTGACATCGAGAGTAAATTTGCTTTCTATTAAAAATAATCTCAAAAAAAGAGGTTTAGGAAGTGCTACCACATAAGGATTGTAATCTCACCATTTAATTCATTCTTGCCTCAGCCTCCCCAAAATGTATGTACTTTGTGGTTGCTGAATGTGTGGCATGTCGTGTGTATTTACACATACACACACAATTTGCTAAGACACACACAAACAACAAGCAAAGATCTTGTAAAAGGATTCTAGTTACCCTCTGCCTACATCCTTATAATTTTAGTGTGATCTGCGTAATTCTTAATCACACCTGCCATTCAAGAATGTGGTTCTAGTTATATCAATGAAGAATGTCTTATTCTCTTGAATGACTTAGTAGGTGTAATATACAAATTTATAGATAGGAGATGAGCAAGATCAATTCTCTCTCTCTCTCTCTCTCTCTCTTTCTCTCCCACCCTCTCTCTTTCTCTCCCCACTGAGAAGAGGAAAAAGAATCTGGAGCTACCCAGGGCCATCTGAAAATGAGGGGAAGATGATGAAAAAGTGGCAAGGAGTATGCAGACAAATGAGCCAGCAGAGATGATGCGGGGATTAGAATTGAAAGCTTATGTTTACTTTCACTAGATTTTCAAGAGGTATGGACCACCTGCATATATATGGAGTGCATTGTTACTACTATTCACATATAAAAATGAGGATTTCAAATTAGTAAAAATTACTGAATAAAAATATAGTTAAAATGTAGTTCTGCTAACATTTTCTCCTATATAGAGCTCAAGCAGTCACTAACTTGAACAACAAAGTTGGATGGATGTTTAACATTGTTCTAATCTAAGGCATAGGTGAAAATAATAATATCTGGTGATATTAATATTTAGTGATATTAATATCTGGTGATGATTTTTGCCATACAATGCTATCCCCAGGTATTATTATTCTATTAAAATTCTATGTAATTTAACAGGTTATTTATCATTTGTCTAATTGGCATATTAATTTATTCCAGAATCTCACCTAAAGAGCCCAACAGTTCATAAAAGATTACACCAGCTCAGAAAAATAATTATTAATGCCTAAACGTATATCTCCTAGACTATATCTTCTGCAGTCACACAATGGAATAAGAAAAATAACAGTCAATTTGTCTCATGTCCTGACTTGGAAAATTTTGTGAACAATCCAGTGGTTTCAGGGGTTTATTACCCAACTTTTTAGTCACTTATTACCTGATATTCCTTCATTGATATCCCATCAGTTGAACTGGAAAACATCACAACTGAAGTCTTTTGAAAGCCAACCCTAACATATATTGTTCTTACATTATAGAATAACACCTAAAATGCTACAGAGGAGAATTATCCAGCAAAAATGAATTGGAAAGCTTAGATGACCTATATTCACACATTCTTTTGGACTAAGTTGTCAGCAAGGGAGTCCAATTACCTTATGTAGAGCAGAAGTTTTCCAAAGTAAAGGCAGTGTCTGTATATTACAAATAAACTTGAGATAGCCCAACATCTTGTGGACAATGCAAAAAGGCAATAGGTATTGGGGAGAGGAAACAGACTTTGAGGTATACATAGTTAGAGAATAACTTTTTTTTTTTTTTTTTTTACTAATTGAGTGAGTTTAGGAAAGTTATTTAAAATAATGAGTGCTAAGAAAGAGAATGAAAAATAGAAAAGTCAACAGAGCTAAACTAGACATATGCAATAAACTATATCAAGTTCAATGATGGGTTAAAGAAGCAGATACTCACAAAAGAAAGAGGGGGATCCAAGTGAGAGCATCAGTCAATTCTAAGAAGCAATGTTAAATACAGTACTTAATTCTAGAATTTTAACTATTGCTCCTCTTTATACTTAGAGGGTCAGAAGACAGTTGTGGATAAAGAATTTTGTGGCTGCTCCATGAGGAATTTGCTCTTCTGAGTCCAAGAAAAATCAAGCTCCTCCCAGAAACACTTCGTGATTGTCTATCTCGGTGGGCATTCCACACATCAGCGTGGGTCTAGCAATCACATTTCTGGCTCTCACAGATGCTTGATTCTATAATTCATGATTGACTATCACAGTCCACCTTGGTTAGAAGCTTCAGGAATACCATGTATTTTACATTCTATTATACCTTGCACAAGTATTAATTTTTGTGGAGTAACTAAATGAATATTTATTAAATGGATATATCAAATTATAGAGCATAAGTAACTATAGGTTTGAGTGCCTTTTCTTCCACAGGAGTGTGTCTTCTTGAGGTAAAGGACAAAATTACATGAATACAACAAGATTAGAGAACATGTACATGCACTGAGGCTATTTTTAAAGCTTTCTTGTGTTATTAATCTGTCTAGTTTGGGCACAGCAGTCAGAAAGCAGAATGACAGCTGATGACCATTCTCTGGATCCAGATCACCTGAACTCCTATCTTGGCGCTTACTCTGTCTGACTTGGTGATCTTGGGCCTGTCATTTATTACAAACCTGTTCCTCTGAGGTGATAAAAATAATTCCTCGTCTCATATGAATGCTATGTGATTGAAATATATGTAAAGTACTTGGAACCTCTAGCACAAAGCAAACATGCAATAAATATTAACAATTATTATCTGAACCACTGTTAATCATAAATCTCTCTGTCTTTTGATGTTTAGAACCTTGGATACTCAGGTATTTCATCATTCAGAGCCTATGGATGATACCTGCAGCATGGGAAGTTGTACATTCTTGAGAACAGCAATTTTGAAGCCAGTGAGTCTGCAGTGAAAGCATGTTTGAGTCCTTGATGGAGAAATATGTGCATCTCTGATTCTTCAAAGGCCGTTTGCTGAGAAATGAAAAATCGTATTCAGAGATGTGGCATTTTATGTGGCTAGTCCTTATGGAATGTGAATCATGAGAAACCACCTTCTGGAAAATTCTTGATCTACATTAAATTTGCAAGAAAAAAATAACACCTATTTCTGCAATAGTGCCTTTTAGATCTATGCTTCATACTGGCCTCCTACATATATTACTTAAATGTTGCTACAATTACTTTAAGTAGATGATACATCAGTGATAGTATATATTTCACAGTTTGGAATCTGGTCTCATTAGCTATGGTCCCATATATCTTCTTACAGAGAGGGGAAATTAGAAATGGAGCAGCACTGCCATTTAATTTCTATAATCAATATTTTAAACCAGTGGAGCTGTTTGTCTTAATTCTACTTTTATCTTGGTAGTAAATTGTTTCAGTTGGAAACCGAGTTGCAAAGAAAAGGAACCAGTTGAAATTTGCTTCAGCAAAAGGACAATTGTAATAAAACTACAGTACAGTCTTGCAGAATCCAACATAGGAACACATTCTGGGTCTCTGTAATTGCTAAAATCATAAATAAGAAGTCAGGAATGTGATCTTTATTTCCTTCTGCACATGTCTTTAATGCTCTTTCTGGATTGACAGGCTTTCTGTGATATATAGCATGACCATGAAGATCTTAAAATCAAATATAAAGTGATGTTTACAGTCAATTACTTTTATTTTGCTAATGTGAAAAATATCTGCTATTTTACATTCATGGCATAGAAAAATTGAGAAATGACTTTAATATATCAATTACTGTCTTACTACAAATAACCAAATTTTAACTTTAGTAAAAGCAGTAAGAATCAGTAAATTACAAAGAGCTTACTACATTAGTATAACAGAGAGTCATATATGGATATGTGAACATATACACACACACGTCTATCTAAATATGAAAATATAGACTTTGATCATGACAGTTTAGGAAATTCTTCTAAGTACAATGCCTCCAAAATTCAAATCGAGAAAGTCATAGACGGTGTGATCAAACAGTTTCACTTGGTAGATAATACTGTTAAAACAATGGATATAAGATTAGTAAGGGAAGAAACCAGATATTATTTTTCTTTTATGTCCTAGTACTAAGCCTATCATATATAATAGTAGCTTCTCAAATAAAAATCAATTTTGTTGAATACTTTATAGGCAAGAAGAAAATAATTGACAGAAATGATATCAGAAAACTAAACCATATCCAATCACAAGGACATAAAATTTTGAGTATAATACACAGCGGAGTTTAAATTCTAGTGGAATGATAAACACACCAGTTTTAGAGAGTATTGTGTATGCTGTAAATGTGAATGATGAAATATTTGAGTTAGGATCAAAAGAGATGTGATTGTGTTCAAGTTGGAGCTTAAAGTTCAAAAATTCTGTCTTATGGCCTTTTGGTGAATGTCCATTTTCCAAACTATAACTTATAGGTCAGAGATTAAAAAAAAAAACTATAATGCTGCCATTCAAAAGAGTCTTCTATTGCCATTTGTTTATTGTTTTATTCAAGTTCTAATATAAATTCTGTTTGATCACTGGCAATATAAAAAGAGATGGGGTATAAGAGGTGAGGATAACTTTTCATCCAATAAATCTTAAACATCATAGACATTCTGAAATTAGTCTCTGCCATTGCACAAGATTATCATCATCAACAATGATGCAATTGTAGGTAGGAGCATGACCTTAAACCTACAGATAGAAGAATCAAAAAAAAAAAAAAAGTATGGGCTTTTTAATGCCAACGAATGATTTCCTTAAAAATTAGAATTTAATAGAACTGACTGAGCAATATAAAAATCTAAATGAGCAGTGATCACTAAAAAAATTAGTCAAACAAGTGTTTAAAAAACTTCCTGGAAAATAGAAATCAGGACCACATTATTTTTTTCAAACCTTTAAAGAAGAGATACTGTCCCTTTTTTTCCCAGATCTCTAAAAACAACCACAAAAATATTTTCCAACTCATTAAATGAGGACTGTACACTCTTAATTCTAAAGTGGCCAAGGAGAATACAAGAGAATAAAATAATTTTTTCTCTCTCATGAACATACATTCAAAAATCATAAGCAAATCACATTTAGCAGTATATTACACAATATTGAATCATTAACAATAAGTGCTTGTTCTTAGAATCCATAGCTGACTTACTTTAGGAAATTCATCTATGTATATTGACACATTAGCATACAAGAAGAGAAAAAAAATATGTGATTATGTCAATAGATCCAGAAAATCATTTGATAGGATTTGGGAAAAGGTAGTAGTAGTAGTAGCAGGGACTTTTGCTATTTAAAGTTTCATCTGGAGCCCAAAAGCCAAAGACAGTATTTTCTGATTACTCTCATAATACAAGGTAAAAGCCAATTTATGCACATCAGGCAAATGGAGTTTGAATCCTCTAGACCCCAAAATAACTCTAGGGTTTCACTTTCATTGCAGCAGCCACCATAAACATGTGGTAAATTTAATTTTAAGGTTAATTATTTAAAAGAAAATAAAGTTGATTAATCTGTTCTTCAGTCACAGGAACCACATTTCAAATGCTCCAGTAGCTATGTGTGGCCAGTGACAGCCACACTGACAGCATAAACAGCAAACATTTCCACCATAGCAGAAAGCTCTATTGGATAGCATGCCTTTAGGGTAAGAAGAAAGGCACACATAGTGAGAGGAGATATTTTAAACAGATTATTTCTTTGGAGAAAGTTACTAGAGTGCTGTGCAGCTCCTCTCTCACGCTGCAATATCCATACAGCTTGGGATACTGGTGTTCCTTACCACTTTCACAAGCCCAGTGAGTGGGTCCTCGAAATGAACACTGGTAGAGAGCAGGAAGATTGCCCTGACACCCCTGGCTTCAGCCCATTGGAAGGCTGTTTCAGAGAACTGCAGTGGAAGCACACTGCTTTCAGACATGCTGTGGAAAGCAAGTCTAAGTGTATGTGCCAGACGATCAGTTGGGCCCTTGGATAATAGCTGGACTCAAGTATCTTCAAAGAGTTTCACTGAAGATTTTCTGCCTGGAAAAAGGTGACTCTGTAGAAAGACTCAGAGACCCTGGGGAGTCCAATATGCCTGTACTGTGAATTTGAAAAGCCAATAAAATATACCAATAAGAGAAGAGGTAACTGTCTGGCTGCCCATTCACATCCACAGGAAGCCAGAACCAGATTATAAGAACTAAATTGGTCAAGTAAGAGTGTTTCCATCCCTTACATACCCTCCTCCTCCACCGCCTCCATAGCCAGAGGAGGTAACATCGTGAATGGGAGAGAGATAAGAAAGAGTAAAGTGCGATGCCTCCAAGTAAGATTGTGCACCAAGCCTTTGAACATGTGGCAGAGCTGCCTTACTTCAGAGAAAAGAGCACAGTTTGAGAATTTGTCTTTTGGGAGGGGAGAGGTATATTTTGATAATTAATATGATCACAGAATGATGTTTTTGGAATTTGCATATAAACTCCATTTATGCTAGCCACAGGCCCAGTAAGAGCAAAAAATAGTTTTAAAAAATTGTCAACAGCACCTCCTTCCCAACATCTCCACATTTTTTACCTTAGTCTAAATTTAGAAGCTAATTAAGAAGAGGAAACTCTTCCTATAAAATATCAATACTATTACAAATTATAGCAATTAAGCCTGTTACATTGCAAAAATAAACAGATAAACTAACAAAATGGAATGGAGAGTCTAGATACTGGCTAATATATATATATATATATATATATATATATAAACTTAGACAATATTGGAAATACTTCAAATAAATGAAGAAGAGATGACTAATTCATTAACTAGAATTTGAATCAATGAATATTATTGAGCAAGTGACACCTATTACCACCTCAAAGGGAAGTGTCCATTGCATGGACAAAGCAAGTAGTATGACAATATTGGCAACCAGGAACTGTGGTCTCAGAAACTCAACCCCTTCCATGCTTTTAGCTGTTGAGATGGTCAAGAAAGACACAAGTCACACTGGCACTGGATGAAATAGTTTTTCTCACATACAGAAGAGACAGAGAAAGATTCGTTTCCATAGTGAGCTTCAGTCTTACAGCCGATGCAATGAGATGGTCTGCATGCATCCCCCTCTTATGGTATAAGTGGTGGACCCCTATTCCCTTCCCTGGGGAGCAGATATAGCAGTAGGGTTGATGCACACACAAAACAGGAAACCTAAATGATTTGCCAAAGAAACTTCTATGCCATTTTAAAAATAGAGATAATCACTCATATTCATCCATTTGGAAAAAAAAATATTTAAGGAAATAATTTAGAATATGTTATATTGGACTGATGAATAATTAGGCATTTGTTATATTTGATTTTTTTACTCTGTGCTTGAAAAAATCATGGTTAAAATGAAATAAAATTGATAAAACTAAGAAAGCTGAAAGATGAGCATTATTATTCCATGCCATGGTAGAATAAACACTTTTTTTTTTAATTTAGAAAGCATTTGGGCAATTAATGTTTCATGGTAAATATTTTTATATACTTTCAAATACTCCTTCAATGTTGGATACCCTGAAGAAACAACTGCAAATGGGGACAAACACTGTAATCATTAATATTTTTATCAGTGCATTATATGTAATAAAAATTTTAAAGAAGATATTAGCTAATAAACGAATGTTACTTAAGTAATGGCTGAGCCACTCTGTGAAACATTGATTCTTTAAAAACTGAATATAGATTGTTTCATTGAAAGAATACTGATGTGAAACACTAAACCTCAATATGAATTTCATTTAAATAATTTTTCTTTTCTTTTCCTTTTTGAGACAGAGTCTCACTCTATTGCCTCTGCTAGAGTGCAGTGGCATCATCCTAGCTCACAGCAACCTCAAACTCCTGGGCTCAAGCAATTCTTCTGCCTCAGCTTCCTGAATAGCTGGGACTACAGGCATGATCCACCACAGCTAATTTTTCTATTTTTTGTAGAGGTGAGGTCTTGAACTCCTGGCCTCAAGCAATCCCCCAGACTTGGCCTCTCAGAGTACTAGAGTTGTAGGCGTGAGCCACCATGCCTGATCAAAATGATTAAATATTTTTTTTAACATTTTGTAGAGTTAATTATAAGAGTTAAAAAGAAAACTAAACATAATTTTTCTAAACGTATTTAATTGAATTATTAATAATGTAGACTCTTCTTAATAGGTGTGAAATTTGTTCTGTGTATCTATCTAACATGTTGAAAACATTTAACAAATTTTAAATTCACAATTTCTCCGTGTCACATTAATCTGGCTGTATTTCTCTAGAAGAGATATAGTGTTATGTAAGTTTGAATTGATTCCAAGCACATATACAGTTTGCTACATGAGTGACCTATGTTTCGCTGTGATAAGAATTTGGAGTGTAATCTGCACCCCCCTTGGGAATGTTGCATCACACCCTATCAGACCCCATATATGAGTATTCAACTTTCAACTATTGGACTCTAAAACACAAATGAACCCAAGAGTTTGACAGACAACCCAGCTACTCCATGTCAGCAACTTCTCTCAAGAGACTGCTCAGATTGTGACTGGGCCACATCCTGTCACCTTTAGAGTTAATCTTTGAAGACTCCCTAGCCAACATTGGCACTGCCTTCCAGTGTCTAGGGACCTTACTTGTCATCAGGGAAGTAGGCTGTTTTGGTCAAACTATCCAGGACTTTTCCTGTAAAGGTACCCCTCAAACTTAATTAGACTTCACTTCCTCAGAGGCCTGCTTCCGTCCTAATTGAGCAACTAGATTTTAATAATTTTGGAACTCAATCACTATGTGGTTAATGTACCTGATCTAGCAAGTGCATTCCCTGTTAGGTGTTCTCATTATAGTAGCCCTCTTTAGGAATTAAAAAATAAAGAAAAAATATCTTTGTATGACGATAAACCATGTGACTCGTGAAATCATACTTTGCTTATCTCCTTATTTTAACTATAAAATATATAATTTACACTTTAATAAATATTTTTGGTAGATGCAGCATCTTCCTAAGTAGCATCTCCAGAAACAAATGATTTTAAAACAAACTTAGAAACAATTAAAATTTAAAAAGTGGAATTAAATAACAAATAAATACATACATGAGATTTCTTTGAATGACTCTACTGTGTGTTCTAAAAATTCTCAAATTTTTGTTTTGACTTTTCCTTTTCAATAATCATCTGTTACTCACTTTATAATATTACATAAATTTCTATTTTTTTATACCTTTTTTTTTTGAAATAGCATCTCACTCTGTCCCCAGGGCTAGAGTGCAGTGGTATAATTATAGCTAACTATATTTCAAAATCCTGGGCTTGAGAGATCCTCTTGCCTACACTTCTTGAGTAGTTGGGACTTCAGACATGCCACCATGCCCAGCTAAATTTTTATTTTTATTTTTTGTAGAAATGGGGTCTCACTGTGTTGTCCAGGCTGGTCTTGAACTACTGGCCTCAAGCAGTCCTCCCACCTTGGCCTCCCAAAGTGTTAGGATTATTAGACACAAGACACTGCACTCTGCCTCATATCTTTTAAAAGAAAAAATGAATTCATCTGTTAATACTATTCTTCCAAATAATCTAGTATTTTAGCATACTATAGCAAGAAATAAATGAAACTCCAGTAAGACTTGCTCCCAACGCCTTAGCTCCTGTCCCGAGGCGGAGTTTCCTGGCGGGTCCCAGCCTTCGCTGAAACTCCGCTAAGAGTTCCAGTAGCTTAGACTTTGGGTGCACGCTATAGTTCCCGTCCCGGCGGATTTTGACGGCGGGTCCTAGCCTTCGCTGACACTCCGCTAAGAGCTCCAGCAGCTTAGTCGGCGGGTGTTTGCCAGTAGTTCCTGTCCCGCGGCAGACTTGCTAGTGGGTCCCAGCCTCCGCTGATTCCCTGCGAGGAGTTCCAGCAGCTTAATCTGCAGGTGCGCCCTGGTAGTTCCTGTCCCACAGCCGAACTTGCTAGTGGGTCCCAGCCTCTGCAGATACTCGGCGAGAAGTTCCAGCAGCTTAGTCTGTGGATGCACGCTGGTAGTTCCTGTCCA